>VWYI01023200.1:127174-154612 GCA_013399455.1 Anthoscopus minutus
TACTGTTGTACACTTTTTTATTCCATTTTTTAACTTCCACAAAGATTCAGTTTGTGCAGCTTCTGGCTTAACTATGTTTCTTCTCTAACCAGCTCTATTCCCTGTGTTCCTGATAAACATTTAAGTGATCTCTGGGACTTACCTGTTAAATACAGGGAAGTTTGTTACCAAATTTCCCTTGAATTTTTTAAAAACACTAATTTACACACTCTTTTCTAATGGTTTCCAGACAGTATTGGTGTATGGTATGTGAAGCATTTGTAAGCTTAAGACAGGCATAAATTTTTGGTCAAAAATTCATTTAAAAATGTTTCTGTAACATGCTTTGCCACTGTTGGCTAACACTGAATAGTATATTTGCTTTGATTTAAAAAAACGTATCTTGCAGCTTTTAACAACTGGATGGTTAAATTATTGCTCAAGACCAAGAAAACAAAATTGATATGTCTGGTTTAGTTGTCCAGCTTAAATGAAGTGCAATACAGGAAGTGCCAGTATTGCTGAAAAACAGAATAGAATCTTCCAAATCTTTTTTTTGCTGCAGTGACTAAGAGCAAGGCACATAAAATTTTAGAGTTGGAAAGAGCTTCTTCTGCTGCTTTGCTTCAGCTTTTGAAGAGCTGAAGAAACTCTGCTTGACTGCTGTTGAGAATTGACTTGTAAAAAAACTTTCCTTTCATAATCTATAAGTTCTTGAACTTATTTATACAAATTTTAAATAGTGAGACTGAATAAACTTACTGTGGATTGTAGGATTCAGGCACTTTGGACATCCGAGGGATGAGCCAGATTCTACCCACACACCTCATGGAGGAGAGGTTGATACGACAGCAACAGGAGATGGAGGAAGATCAGCGCTGGCTTGAAAAAGAAGAACGATTTCTGGTAATTCTTTGTTTCACAGAGCTTCTTAATTCCTCCTGATTTTTGGTTTTGTGTTGCAGCTGGCTAAAAATGGTCACTTCTGTGAAATGAGAAAAGTACAGGACACAGAACCCCCCAAAATGTGGGTTTTGAAACAGGTTTTAAAATAAGTGTTTAGCTAGTGAGAACTGTAAATCAAATATCTTGAACAACTGTGTTTTTTGGTGAATCTCATTTTATCCAGTTGAGTGTTTGTGTGTGGAAAGTTAGTATAATTCTGTTCCCCTCTGGAGGTTGCCTGTTTGTCCTTACGTAGAAGAATCTGTGTGTACTCTCCCCCTGAAGAGATGTAACCATCAGCCATCACAGGGCCCTGGCTGTGCTAAGATTTGTACTCAGTCTTGCCCTGGAGGAATAACGGCACATGTTTTGGGGAAGAAATAATATAAGAGAGAGCTTTATGAGGAGTGGAAAAGTTCTGAACCTCACCACAAGCAGGAATAAGAAATCATTGGTAGTGGGATCTTCTGGTGTTGTCTGCAATTCCAGAGTTCCTTGCTGTCAGTGGCGCTGGTGTATGTTTTTTTGGTTCAGCTCTGGCTTCCCAGTTGTCAAAATTCAAGTTGTGTGTTAAATTTCTCCTACTTGAGGCTGATGGCTACAGATGGAGTAGAAGGTGGGATGTTACCAGGAGCCTGTGGGTACCTGAGCCTTATGGGACAGGGGATAATTCACAGTGCCATGGTGTGGGTTGTGACAGACAGCAGTCCTGTGCTTGATCTTAGACATATTTCAAGGAATGTTGAAATGTTTCAAGAAATGTTTTCAAGGAACATTTGAAGGAATGTTTTCAGTTTGGAAATCTCATGTCTTGTAGCCACTGGTTGATGCCCCCATGGCCAGGACATGTTCTAGCTGAGATGCACCTTGTGCCTGAGCTAAGAAGTGTTTTTGATTAATGGGTGTTGAAACAAATTTCCTTCTGAGTCCACTTGGGAATTTGAAATTTCCCATTGAGATGACAGCAAACAAACCACTGTGCCCAGATTGCTTGGTCTGAAGACAGAGAAGGGAAAGGAAAAGTTTCTTCCCTAATTTAGGCATTAACTTTTCCAGTCTTGTGTGGCACCAGTTTCTTGTAGCCTACACAACCCAGGAGGTCAAACTCATCCCACTGATAGTTACAACTTTAAAGAGGGTCAATAACTTTTTGTGGAATCAATGTGCTTTCTGGGAATGAGGCGTTGGCATTGCAGGTGGTGGCAGTTGGTTGTGTAGGAACTTTCTGAAGAAAACTTCCTGATTTTTTGTATAGAATAAGTGATGATTATTTGTTGAGTGTTTGTTGATTCAGACTCTGGACCATTAGGGTGTTTTTCATCCTCCATAGTGATGTTGAGAAGGAACTTGCTGATATTTCTTTTATATATAGTACAATCATAGCATCTGTTTGGGAGAGACTTGCTGTGTTTCCATTTTGTGTTACTTTTATTGTGAGGAAACACCATCTCTCTTGCATCTCTTCTGCTGAGGAACTGGAATCCATAAGAGACTTAAATTCTTTTTTTTTCCACATTAACATTTTGACTGTATAGACTTTGAGGTTTACCCTTGTATGCTTGTTACAAATTTATACCCCAGTTTAGGAGCTAAATGAGCTGCTGGTAGCCACAGGGTG
Source organism: Anthoscopus minutus (assembly GCA_013399455.1). Taxonomy (NCBI): domain Eukaryota; kingdom Metazoa; phylum Chordata; class Aves; order Passeriformes; family Paridae; genus Anthoscopus; species Anthoscopus minutus. The sequence goes on from VWYI01023200.1 coordinate 129,717, forward strand.
CCTTTGAGCCCATAGCAGGATGTGTGTCAGGAGAATATTCAGTTTATAAATGGGTGTTTCTTGGAAAGGGAATGTGGTTGAGTTTCTAGGTGTAGCCCTGAGGAAGTGAAGATGTGGAAAAGCCAATGTGGGGCATCACTCTTGGAAGCCTTGCAGGTCTCCTGAAGGATATCCACAATTCAGACATGAGAGTGCAAATATGTGAAAATAAGCCACTTACTGAGGCATTAGGGCCATCTAATGATGTCCAGCATAGATATAAGCAAACTGTTACACACACATGCTCCTTGACCAGTGTCCTCTAGTGAGTGACAATTAACATTTCTGCTCTGGGAAGAAGGGCCTTCCATATTTTCATTCCAGCTGATTTAGGGGGAAGAAATCTGGCCTTCCCTTGCCTGCTTTAGGCAGATTTCAAATAATATTTGTCCTTTTCAGTACAGAGGACAACAGAGTAGAGCCAGATTTTAATATTTAACTTACCTAACTATAATATTTAACTTTTGTAACAATGTGTAGTGTTCTCAGTGTACTGTCTACTTTCAAAAACAGCTCTATTTACCCAATCCTCTGGCTCTACAGCACATCCCACTTGTACTACTGAGAGTTGGACTCACAGGGGAGCAACTGCAAATCATTTATTGTAAGACACTGTAACAAGATGAAAAATCCTCCGTGGAATTCTGTTAGTACAATTTTTGTTTCCCCGGAGTAACACCAACTTGCTCATGACTTGAAATTTATTGCTGCTTCTGCAGGGAGAAAATACAACTCACATTAAACCAGGATAAACAGCACTGATGGTGCTGGAAGGGACTCCCCAGATGGGGAATTCAGTTGCAGTGGCATTGAAATGGAAATGTGCTGGTCTTTGGGGAGGTTGTTATCAGTGTAAGCAGTTTGCCTGAAACTGGTCCCTGGAGACTGTGGGACTAGTCAGTACTTGAAAGGATAAAAATGTTGTTTTCAAGCTGCAGCCTTAACAGAATCCAGAATTCTGGAAATTCTGCTGTAAAAAGAGAAAACAAACAGGTCTCTCCTCGTGGGAAGCTCCCGAACAGTAATTAGTTCATTGTGTAAAAACTGAAGAGTAGAAAAGTGTTTAAGTTGTACCAAATACATTAATTGGAGAATGAGGAGAAGACTGGAGAGGTTGATTTTGGAGTATCCAGGACTGATGCTCCCTCCCAGCCCCTGACAGGGAGGGGAGGCAGCACTTCAGGTCTGCCAGCTTTAATGGACACTGATTAAAACCTGTGATGATTAGATGTTCATGCTCTATTGATAAAAGTGCCGTGGAGATGAGCATCTCCAGGAAGGACAGAAATAGATGAAATATTTTTGAGAAAGCTGAAGTGGAGACACAAAGCATTACTGCACCTAATGCTTGATACAGATCACTACAGGACACAGTCTCTCTCCAGGGCACATTCAGGTGGAAGATGAAATGGCTGCACTACAAACAATCTAAAACAATCAAAAATTACCTCTGAACATTTTACACTTCTTTCAGGCCTATTAAATTTCCTGTTCCTTCCATTATTTGGCATTTCCAGTTTGAACCTTTCTTTCTGGCTGTGCTGATGTTAAGTACATAATTTTAAATCAGATGAATAAAGATATGTATATGCATGCCTGTTAGTAACTCTTCAGCAGACAGAACAGTTTTGTACTAAGAAATTTATAGTCCTTTCTGGGATAGCTTAAGAAGAAATAACTCACATATTTTCCTTATCATGCTTGGGTTTGTTGGATTTTTTTGTCTTAAATTCCCACATAGTTGTGGTTTTGTCCTATTTTGACACTGAGATCTGCAATTCAAGTCTAATTGATGTGAACTGTTGCTAAAATAAGATTCTAATTTTAAGCCTGAGAAAATCCCACCAAGACATTACAATTCAGCATGTCCTGAGAACTCCAAGTCTTACATGTTCTTTTATTAGCAAGTAACCAGAAATACTGGAAACAAAGTGGTTTATGTCCCAGTTTGTCAACATACACATCCTGTCTGAAAATGCCTCTTGACATTTCCAAAGATTTCAGATAGTAGGCTTATTTATTTTTTTAAAAAAAAAATCCATTTACTTTTGAAGGACTTCATTTTTCGGCAAGATTTTAACAACATACAGTCTTTTGTCTCTGTGGTTTTTGGGCGGTCCAGAACCATGGTAGGGACTGGAAAGGTGGCAAGGTGTTCTTTGAGGCTGTGAAATGGTGTGTGAAGTACAGAACAGGTTTGGTGCGAGGCTGATTGGTGACCTAGAGGATGTTGCTTTAAACAGCTGAAGGATCTCAGTATTAAAAATATGGCAGTACATTGCTGTTGTGGCAGTATGAGGGGCTTAAAGCTCCTGCAACTGCAGAAGTGAAAGAATTGCTGCTGAATAATACTTTAAAATATGATGGGAGTTTGATCATCAAAATCAACTTTACTATAAAATAGTTTGCCTTCTGACATTTCCATCTCTACAGAAGAATAAATCAGAAAATCATTCAGTAAAATGGGAGTTGTTAGAATTTATTAGTACATTAAAATCAAAAATTACATAACTGGGGCTTTTCTTAGTCATTGAACACAGAAGTTGAACACTTTTGTGCCATGTGTTCCTGACTGCCCAGGTTTTTATGGAGCAGAGGAGAATGTTTCTGGAATTTGAGAGAAGTTTATGGTCTGCCAAAAGATTTTTTCCTTATTTCTAGGGTGTAGCTGTGCAGGTCACAGGGTGGGTGCAGCTGCTCAGGGTCCCTCAGGTTTGTCATCATCCCCTGGCACTTGGGATCTGCAGTTTAGGATCAGGTTCTTGGAGACGCCAGGGCAGCACCACTGTACTCCACAGCCTTGTTTGTGTGGGGGTGGTCAGTAGGATTTGGGATTTTTGTTAATAATGTGTAAAGCATATGCCAAGTTAATGATCACCATTTTGGTGATATTTTGTGAGCATTTGCAGCAGTTCTGGGCTGTGGGTTGTGTCCATGTATGGGGTGTCCTGGTGGGAACTCAATGTGCAGCTGGTGGAGACTTGGGGAGTGGAATTGCTGCAGTGACGTGGAGACTTTGGATGCTGGAAGGAGGGACCTTAGCAAGACGAGGAGATGGGTATTGTGTCTGCTAACTTAACTTTCTGCTTGTATTACTAGGGAAAAAAGTCCTGTTATTTGGGCTAGTGTGCATTTTTGAGCTTCTGACTCCTCTAAAATGCTCAATATTTTATTGTGTTTGGAATCTGCTCTGAGGAATGTGGTCTAGATGGTCCAGGGAAAGGTGTCCCTGCCCATAGCAGGGGGCTGGAACGAGATGATCTTTAAAGGTCCATTCCAGCCCAGACCATTCTGTGATTTAAGGTGCATTTTTTGAGTAATAAATTACTATAAGTGCAAAGAGCATTAAAGACTCCTGCGATTAAATAGTCTTGGATTATTTCCAAAGAGTTTGGGCACTTCCCTGGCTAGAAATGAACATGAAATGATGGCAAATTGTGAGCGTCAGTGTAATAGAAATGTAATTTGTCATATACTTTATATGGATATTTAACAAGTATAGCTATGTGCTTTAGCTGAAAAATATGATGAGAATCATAACTTTACCTGACTAGTAAAGATTCATACATATTCATATCAAATGAAACTTTAATCAGAAAAAAATCCTTCATTGTAATAAGGAAATAAACTGGAGATGAGTCAGTGGTAGATTTCATCTTGAAATTTGTCACAAATTCCTGGAAGAAGATTAGGAGTCCACTTGTGTCTGTTTTGGCTCTTCACATTTAAGATAGGGTTAAATATTTCCCTGATATGATATTTTCTGATATGATTTGTCTATTTTTAATCTGCAAGTGACTGTTTCTGGCTGTGCCTCACTCAGTCTGCAGAAGACTGAATGAAAATCCCAAATGTAAGCCCTTCTGACAGACTGGCAGCACAACTGGACTGTTTTTAATGACAGAAGATCAATATTAGTGTGTTTTTTTCAGGTTCCTTCTGGCCTGCTGGTTTTTAGGGTCATTTAGTAGGATTTGTAAGTTGGAATTATTCTTCAGTATTCTTAAAGGAGGAAGGAATAGCTTTAAACAAGAAAAGGATGTATTTGTCCCCTGAAATTAACCCTGAAAGAACATGCAGTCAGTTTAGTGGCACTGTGTTTAGTTACTCTTACATTTCTCTAAATAAAAAGTTATTTTCATGTTGTGTGTGACCATTTTATCCCTTGAGTTATCAGTGACTCCTCACCCAGTCTTGTAGGAGAGAGTTAGATAAATCCTGTTTTTAAGTGCCCGAATTTGTGCACAAGAAGTGCACTGTAATTTTGCTGAGCTTGTGTCTTCAGAACAGTGTTAACCTTGGCTTCACATCCACTATTCCTTTGTCTTTCCGTGTAATCAACGTTGTCCTTGAAGAATAAATATAACATGCCTGGATTTGCTGGGGAGATAAGTGGGGTTTTCCTGTGCAGGGCCAGAAGTTGGACTTTTTGGTTTTTGTGAGTCCCTTCCAGCTTAAGATATTCTGTGATAAATATGACTGGTTTATGTGTGGGGAAAAAAAAATCAAATTTGGTGTGGTTATATTTTTGCTTTTAAAAGCAATCAAGCCCTGGGTTCCTGTATTGTGCTTAAAACACATAAAATAGAAATTTGTTTGTTGCTTGGGGAGAAGATGGCATCTGGATGGCTTTGTTGGCTGGCTGTATCCAAATGGAGTGTTTAGAGAGCTCCAGTAATTGGCTCCATTTGCTTGGAGAGGGAGCCAAGTACATTTGAGCCATCCCAGGGCAGGAAGCAGGAATTAATGTGCAGCATTTCTCATCCTGTGGTCGGAATTTTGCTGTTGGGAAGCAAGATTTTTTTTTTTTTTCCTTAATTTTTTAGGAAAAAACCCCCACTTTTGCTGCCTTTGAGAAAACTAAAATGCAGGTTTTCCAGCGTTGTGTTAGGGCAGTGGTACTTTGGATATTTATCAGAGCATTTTTACTCCTGTGCTGTGGGTGGGTGGTGGAGGAGCAGCGGGGGAGCAGGGAATGGAGTGAAATGACATCTGGTTTTGTCAGTGTGCATTTTGGACAGGATTTTCCTGTCTTTACACTGCATCTGAGCCGAGGGCACATCAGTGGGTAAGCAGAGCACAGAGTGAATGGTTGGATTTTTGTTTCAGAAACCCGACATGCGGCTCTCCAGAGGCAGCATTGACCGGGAGGACGGAGGTCTCCAGGGCCCAGTAAGTGTGGGGGGATCTCTCCCTCTCCCAGATCTTCCTCCAGTTTCCTGGTAGAACATGCTGTATACAGTGTCTTGGGTGTGGGAGATGATTTAAAGGTTTTGCTCAACGTTTCCACTATTATTACATGGTGGTGCAGCTTTCCAAGAGGCTCAGCTTCTGTGGGAACAGCAGCCACAGCAAAGTGGTTCATGCAGCAGTTTGGGGGATTTGGGGTTTGTTCATTTTTTTTTCCCCTTGAAGCTGTTCATGAAACAAATGTTAAAATGTTTCCACTAATATGTTGCAATAATTTCCAAGTGCTCATGTGCTGTAGAATTGGGCCATTTATTTTAAAAATGGAGATTGTTTTCTGCAAGTTCAGTCAACAGAAAGCAGGATTAAAGTAACTTTTACAGTTGTTTAAATATCTGAAGGGTTTTCTCACAGGGAATGTAAATGTTGCTGTTGTATTACCCAGAAATCTGTTTGGGGTAAATGATCCACAATGAAACAATTGGAATAAACCCCACAGCCATTTCTTTATTCCCAGACAGCAGCTGCAGCTCAAGTGTTCTCTCTTAGTGGCTTGACTCCTGTCTGTTTTAACTAAAACCATCTCTTCAATTGTTTAATTGCCATTGGAGTCTCTGGATCATACCCTTTTAAAGGGGGGATTAGGCTAGGGACTGTTAATGACACAAACGTGGGGCTTCATCCACTGTTTCTCTCCAGGAAAGTAGTAGATATTTTAAATTCACCCTCCTGTTTCATTTGGGATGTGACTGTAAACTCCTGCTTTCACTTCAGCATTTCTTGACTTAAGAATTTAGAGATTCTTCCTGCATTTGCAGCCAAGACACAGTCATGAATGAGTGTATCAATGACACACTGCAGCATGGTCTCTGGAGACATTCATGTCTGGAAGCTCCTAAGGTTTTTTCCATGAAGTTGGAGAAGAGTATTAGTTACTGTTAGGCCTTGGCTGTTGTTGCATCTTTATATAAGAGAAGTGTTGCTGCATTTTGTGCTGCTCATGAAGATGCTTGGTGATGCCCAGGAGATTTTCAGGCCATGTCACAGGTTACAGATTCCAAACTGTTTCTGTCTGCCCAGATGAGGTGATCCAATATCACACCCCTTTTGAAAAAGTGTGAAGAAAACACTTCATGTTTCAAAACCCAAAAATGGGTTTTAAAAGCACATTTTCTAGTTACAGAATTTGCTCTTGTAGTTATCAGTAGATTCAGAACATAACTCTTCATTTGCAGTGGGTAATGCTTAATGCTGCTGTGAGTCAGTTTGAGTTTCTGACTGAGAGGATGAGAAATTGGGCAGTGATACAAATGAGAAGCTACCACCCACATTTTGGCAGTTCCTGGCTGATCACATTCTTTTGACTTACACTTTCAATACGCAGTTTTGTGGAAGTAAAAATGCAAGAATGGTTTTAGTGAGCTTTCATTCTTCTGCCTCTCTCTTGCTCTCTTTCTCTTCCCCTGGGGTTTGAAATTTGAAATGAAATGGGGTTTGAGATTTGAAATATTTAGGTTAACAAGCACAAATCAAAGGTATTGACATGACTGAATGTCTCCATGTCCCTGTTTGTGAGGTGACCAACCTCATAGAGCAATAGACCAATGTCATTTCTGGTTCTCCTGTTGCTGTTGACATTGTTAAAATGCCCTTTTTGTGGTGCTGTCCAGCTGGAACTGTGGTCAAGCTTTGTCAGCACAAATTCTCTCCCTGCAGTGGCAAACACCATCTCTGTAGGGATGCCACCTGTCCCTGTTTCTAAAGTCTGTCCACTAGCTTTGTCCACCTAAGTTCTAGAAGATCCCTGCTCTGCCAGGCCCTTTTCTGCCCAGATTTCTTTCTTTCCACCTTTTTCTTTCTGCCTTATTTCCAGCACTCTGGAATTGCCTGCCTCTGTGCTTTTAAGAGATTGTTCTTAAAAAGCACCTGACATCCATGAACTCCAGTTCCTTCAAAAGCAGATTCCCAGGGGACCTCCCTAGTTCCTGGAAAGCGCCCAAAGTCTCCACAGCCAAGGTTTTGCTGGAATTTTTTTCTCCTACTTTCAACAATTTGAAACTCAACTCCTTTGTGGTCACCATGACCAAGGCAGCCACTGCTCACCACTTGGCCCATGAATCCCTCTCTGTTTACAAACAACAGTTCCAGGAATCACCTTTCCCAATCAGCTTCCTTAAATACCTGCACCAAGAAGTTACTTTCACAGAAATTTCCTGAACCTCTTTGTATGATATTCCTAGTTAAATATTGGAAAGTTAAAATCACCCCTAAGGACCAGGGCAGTTGATGAAGAGATATTCCTTAATACTGTGCTGACACTTTTGCTGACACTTGTGCCTGCTCACAGTGGTGATAAGGTTGATGTGAAGGATGTATGAATGCAATTACCAGGGAAAGTCACTTCAGTCTGTTACTAAATTCTTCTCAGTGGATAAGTAAATGGACCTTGCCTAAGAGCTTTGCAACAGAATCAAAAAGCAAACCAGCTTAGCAGTGTGTTCCCATTACAGAGCCATTCAGCAAGAAGTTCTGGAGTCTCTTTGTTGTGTTGCCATTTCTCCTTCACCACCCTGACCTCTACAGTTGGATCTGTGGCCACAGACTGAAAATGCCTGTGACTGTCCCACCACCTTTGAGTATACAAAAGAATGAACTGTAATGTAGAGGCTGGGGCTGTTGTGAGCAGTACAAAATACATGCAAATTCTTTTATTGCTCTGTCAGTAATACGCCTGTAGTGAGGGACTGATGATGGTGAATTGGGATGTATTTTTAACTGTGGGAAATGTGCTGAGAGCTGGCTGCTCTTGGTGTTTGAGACTGAGATAGTGCTGATGAAAGCTGCAATCAGAGCAATAACTACTTTATATGTTTATTTTATTTTATAGGCTGGTAACCAGCACATATATCAGCCTGTGGGTAAACCAGGTAAGCAGTAAATGCAGATACTGATGTTTTCAGTACTTGATGACAAGTCTTGCAGCAGCAGTAGTGAACAAAAGCTTATGGCAGAATTTCCACACAGGATGCATTCAGTTCCAGGTACTACACATTGATGTTTGTGTGCTGTGTGTTCACGTTCCCATGCATGCCCCAGACATGCAGTCAGCAAAGCCAAGGAAGTGTTTAGATCAACAAGCAGGAAATGTCTAGAAGAAGCTGAGTCAGAGTGGGAATTCACCAAGTGTGGAGTTCAGACATGTAAAACAGCAGTGGACACCTAAAATTGGATTTCTCAGTCTTGAAAGTGAATCATGCCCAGAATCGCTGCTGGGAAGAAGTCCAGTTTCCCAGACACAGGCAGCATGTTGGCACTCAGCTGTGGTACCAGGGGTGACACCCTCTTAAGGCTGGGGTAGCTGTGCCCAGAGCAGTAGCAGTTACCCCACAAAAGGAGTTTAAAATGTTTTAAAACAATCCTGTTCTCATGAAGTGCAGCTCCCACAAACAGTGGTTTTACTGCAGGACACCTAAAGATGTCCGTCCCTGGCAGAAAAGAGCATGTGTGCAGCCTGTGCAGTGCTGACAGAGCAGAAGGGTGCAGGTACATCTGACATATGCTGGTGCTCTAAAAACACAAACTTCTTGTTGAGCAGATCATGCAGCTCCGCCAAAGAAGCCTCCGCGCCCCGGAGCCCCCGGGCACCTGGGCAGCCTCGCCAGCCTCAACAGCCCCGTGGACAGCTACAACGAGGGTGTGAAGGTAGGTGAAACACCCCCAGAAAATGGAACATTACCAGGGCCATGTGAAATACCCCCAGCAAATCAAACATGACCACTCTGAGGTAGTTTGCTGTTCCTGAAGTAGAGACCAAGGAAAGCAAAGGCGACCAGACTTCATGAGTAAATAGTGTCATGGAGCAAGCATGCCTTGGCAGCTCTCCAGGGGAATGAGGAGGCAACTCAGGTTCTCCTTGGCTGTGATTCAGTGTACTCCTCAGCCAGAACCTGCCCAAGTGAGTCTTGTTTCTAGTTTGAAGAGTGTATAAGGTGTCCCAAATGGACCCAGCTCCCTGCTCAGCAGGAAGGTGAGTACTGTCCTGCAGTGCTCAAAAAGCTCTTGCTGCAGCACCAGGGCTCCTCAAACCCTACCAGCTCTGGAGAACCAGGGAAGAGGGGAAATGAGCCATCTGACCTGCCAGTGAGATACTTCCTGATGTGCTGTTTCACTTCCCATAAATAGCAATAAAGCCAATACTGAAACTTGACAGTGGTTTATAGCAGAGGTGCTGCTGCAGGGTGCTGTGTCCTTCCCCTGCTGCATTTGGTGCTCCTGAGGATGTCAGGCATTCCCAAAATCACCCCTTTTTGTGCTGTTCCCTGCCTTGTGGGACTTTGCCACATTTCTTATCTCCAGGAAACAGCCCTGCCAAGCCTGTAGTAAAGAGCAGGAAGCCATGGTGTGGTGGCCACAGCAGTTGGGATAAGTGAGCTTTATTTTAGGTGATTTAAGGAAATACAGAAAAAGCCCAGTTCATCCAAACATGAAATTCAGAACCTGCCATCAGAGCAGTGTGTTAGGCACAACTCAATCCCAGCCACAGCCAGCCTCTCTCAATTGTTTTGGGATTATTGGAATGTTTAAGAATCAGTAGCCAGCAGTGGTGAATTTGAGCAGGATTATTTATTATAAACTGATGCCAGTGCTTTATGAGCTGCCAAGCTTCAGAAAATGTCAAAAAGCAGTAACAGATGTGTTACTAAACTCAGCTTCTCAAAGATTTCCTTTCTAAATGCTGATGCTGGAACATGAAAAAATGTTTTAGAAATATATTCTTTTGACAGCAAACAAACTTGAGCAGTCAGAGACATCAGTAATGACAAGTGAACAGGATTTGTGTACTAAATAGCATTTTCAGTAGGAAAGAAGGGCTTTTTGTTTTTTTCTGTCAAAATTTTCTTGAAATGGGATTGTTTTATGCCCCTTGAAGAAAACAGCCCATTACTTTTTTGGCACAGCTTTGTCAATGGCTGCAGTCCTGATCTGAAGATGCTTGTAGGGTTCATTTCAGATTCCCTGTTCTGTGCCCCCAGTTCAGACTCCCTTTTCAGTGAGAACACAAATGAAGAGGATTGGAATTGCCTGCCCTTGGGAGCCTTCAGGGCAGGCTCCAGGGAGCTCCTGGGTGAGGCAGTCAGCCAGTTCCACAAAGAAACTCATGACTTCTGCAGAGTAGTGGTGTTGATATTGGGAATAAACAAATAGAAACCAAGTGCTAAGAAATACAAATGTCCATAGTCTTGAAAGGTTGGGCTCTGGAGATCCAAGGGTTAAGTATCATCTGGAATGGGTTCTTGGTAGTTCCTAACCATGAATGATGTGATGAGTTCCTGTGCACCAGTCCTGCACAGTTAAATGACCGTGTATTTCCCATCATGACTTACCTAAACAATAAGTTTCAGAGAGATTAATACAAAATTTTCTTAAATGTATCGAGTCCTGGCCTGTTTGTGCAGAGGGACCAGCGATGTTCTCAGGACAGGTGATTTCCCAGGCCCTCTGCTCCACTCACCACTGCTGCTCGCCAGACTGGCTTGCTCCTGTCCAGCTTTGCATGAACTCCTGCCCGTGTGTTTAGTCAGGAGGAAGCATGGGGTGCATGGCAAACCCTTCCACTGCCCACAGGGGTGCACAGCGATCTTTCTGTCACACAGGACCCAGAGCTAACACGAGTGCCTCACTGCCAGTTCTGGTGAGGATGCATTTTCATTGCAGGCTTTTTAACTGGTCTCTGATTGCTACACATGTTTTGGGTTTGTTTGGTTTAATTTTTTTTTCCTGCTGAGTTTTATTAATACTGTTTTTCTTTTTTTCCCTTCTTTTGGTAAATTTCTTTAACTTCCCCCCACATTCTGCTCAACCATAGCCATGGAGGGTAAGCAGTGCGTGAGTGTGTGTGTATGTGCCCTATTCCAAAATGTCTTTGCATGTGACTGCCAAATGGCTGTTGTAACTTCTTCATTGCTGAAACTGATTCGAATCACAGCCTTTCCCCGCTGATTGAAGCAATTACAGTGTTCTTTTTCCTAAGGTATTTTCTGATCAATGCACTAGTGTGAATCTCTGTAATAGCTGTTGGTGCTCACTTAATGAAATGCTGCAAAATGAAATCACCATGTGCTGAATCCTGCACTCCTTCCTTAGAGAAAGTCCCATTCAGTCCTCAGGGCAGAGTATCAGGAGCTTGCAGTGAAACATTTTTCTGGAGCTGGGACCAGTCCTGAGAGCCAGCAGTTACTCAGTGTAGGGAGCTGAAGTGCCATCAACCATCCCAGATCCAGGAGGAAATCAGGAATTTTTTAACTTTCTGCTTACCCTGAATTGTTGCATGCGCATCCCGTAGGAAGGAATAGCTGCAGGAAACTGGGATGCTTGGTAGTTTTACAGTTCTGAGATACTGAGGACCTTATAAAGGAAATGTGCAAAGTTTCATTTCAGACCTGGGATTATTTCAGTCTGCCTTGGATTGAACTCCAGACATACCTGACTTGCTGGAAGTTCTGCTTGAGTAAAGACCACAGGATTTTTAACTTACTAGTTTTTTTCTGATCTTTCAAAAATCAGCTGTCTAAAAGCATTCCATGTTTCCCACCTGTACTGGTGACACTATTTTTGTTAATCTGCTGTAGATTTTCACTAACAAAATAAATAATAATGTCATAGAATCATGGAATAGTTTGGCTTGGAAGGGATCTCAAGGAAAATCTCGTTTCAATTCTCTCTTTAACATATCAGTATGTTATTGTGTGCTCTGAAATTATTTCGGAGCACAAAAAGCCCTTCTGGAGTGAGGGACCTGATACCTGTTGCCCTCACAGTAGAACGTGAACCACTGAGACATGTTAAGTACTCAGTACTCCCATTCCTCAAATTATTCCCTTCTCTGTTGAGAGTCTTACACTGGAAGCTTTAAAAGGAAACCGTGGTAAAAGTTGCCCAGTGTCATTTCAGAGATCAGGTTCAGTCAGAACTGAAAGAAGCCTCGTTCAGCCCGCGGAGCCGGCGCGCTGGGGCAGCCGCGGGGCCGGGCGGGGCTGTGGGGACACGGGGACCCTGAGCCCTTCCCGGCTGGGAAGTGGCCGAGCCCCATCTGCTGGGGACGGGAGATCCAGCAGCCCCTCTCTGCTCGCAGATTCAGCCGCAGGAGATCAGCCCTCCTCCCACGGCCAACCTGGACCGCTCCAATGACAAAGTCTACGAGAACGTCACGGGGCTGGTGAAGGCGGTGATAGAAATGTCCAGTAAAATCCAGCCGGCTCCACCCGAGGAGTACGTGCCCATGGTGAAGGTACGGGGGCAATGCCTGAAGTTGGGGTTTGTTCCTTCCCTGAATGAGGTCTTCAAGTGGCATAGGAGAAATTTTCTGGAAAGCTCAAAGTAGAAAACCTTTTTTGTTTTCATGGGGTGGGTGACGTGGTCAGAGGCTGAAGCTTTGGATTCCATCCCCAGTATTGTGGACAGCACTGCTTCATGCCCAGCTTGCTTGTGCTTATCCAGGGTGCTGAGTAGTGTGCTGTCTTCACATTTTCACTTTCTATGAGAAAAACTTGTTATTAACCCTTTGGCATCTTGTTTTAATGGTGATAGACACAGTTGCAGGTGGGATTTTGAAGTGCCTTAGGCATGTTCCAACTCTGTCCTTACTCAGATGAGCAATTAAATCCACTGCCTCTTGCAGTCCTAAAATTCTCTCATCCATTTCTTCCAAGTCTTTAAAGTTTATTTATTTAATCTTTTTTTCTTAGGAGGTTGGTTTGGCACTAAGAACTTTACTTGCAACAGTAGATGAGACCCTCCCAGTGCTCCCTGCAAGCACCCACAGAGAGGTACGTAGAGCTCTGCTTCCTTGGTGCTCAGCCACTGCCTTCCCAGTCAGCCTCAGCTGCTGGGACAGGTTTTGGTGTTCCCTTCTTGGCACAGGTACACCTTTTGGTTCCCTGAGCAGTCTAAACCCCTGGGTTATCATTCTGCATTAAATGAATTTTATTAAAATTGCTGCATGGACTTAGGCTTGGTATTAGTGAGGATTCTTAAACTGGATATAGGTGTCATTCATAGGATGGTGACATGAACCCCACTATTCCATGGCAGGGAATCATCTAGGGGTTAATTCTTAGTGCAGATGTCACCTGTTACTTGCTTACACACCAAGTAATTGAACAGGTAATTGAGCAGAGCTTGGTGCAGCTGGAAGTGACATCATAATTCTGGATGAGAAGTGACTGAGAGCTTTCAATGAAGTTCATAATTAGAAGTTTTCTTCCAAAACCTTGAACAACTGTGGTAGTGAGAAAGCCAGGGGATGGTTCTGTAAGTGCCATCTCAGAGGCTCATACTGACTTAGCAGTGTGCTTAAGCAACCTGTATCTGCCTTCTTGTTTCATTTTTTATTTTCATTTATGCTTCTATGCTTTAGAGCTGCTCCAGTAATAAATAAGTGATGCTAATAAGGACCTAGAAACCCATAACAAGTTGTTAATGCCAACTTATGGCTTAAAATCCACTGCTTGGGTCTGGGTGCTGTTTAACAGTGGGTGGCTCAGCAGGTGCCAGATTCCATCTGCTGCTCCACATGGTGCCCTCAGAAATGGCCCAGCTTCAGTCAGGAATCAGGCAGGGGCTGTGGCTCTGTGGCATTGTGAGTGCAGTGTTTCAAGCATCCCCCAGGGCTGTGACAGGGTTGTCTCATTGCAGATTGAGATGGCACAGAAGCTGCTGAACTCGGACCTGGCTGAGCTCATCAACAAGATGAAGCTGGCCCAGCAGTACGTCATGACCAGCCTGCAGCAGGAGTACAAGAAGCAAATGCTGACGGCTGCTCACGCCCTGGCTGTGGATGCCAAAAACCTGCTGGATGTTATTGATCAAGCCAGACTGAAAATCAGCCAGTCCCGACCACACTAAGCACTGAGGGAAGAGTGTCATCAGCCTCAGAATTCTGCTTGCGACAGGATGTTCCTTCACCTTCCACCAGCAGTGAGGATTAACCCAGTGCAGTCCTGGCCTTCCAGCACCTCTGGCTTCAGCAAACCTGACCGACAGCTGCTGGTTCTCTCATTGCAACAGTCTAACCAAGTCTTTCTGGTAGGGCCGAGCTGGGCTGGATTCAGGTGACATCATCAGCAGGGGAGGTTTGTACAGGAGCCCTCGGGCACTCAGAGCTGGGGGGGCACAGGGCAGGTCACACCATCGCATGGGACACGCTTCACACTGAGCTGCCACCATTGAGCTGCCACCGGGTCACGGTCTCGGAGCCAAAACTGTTGGAGCAGCAGATGGGAGAAAGATATTGTGAAGAATTCGGGGAAACCTCAGGGCTGAGAATTCTTGCCCACAGTATATGAACTATCCAGACTGGAATTTTTTTTATTAGAACACTTACGTCGCAATATGCTAATCATGATTTACAGAGAAAGAGTAAAAAGCTATATTTTCAAGACTTCAGTCATTTCAAGACAAACTAAAGCCCTCTTCATCTTCCTGCCTTTTACTTTTACGTGACTGTGTGAAGCATTTGTTTGGAACTAGCTGTAGGACACAACTGAACACTTGTCTTTTTCACCAGGATAATGTGCCAGTTCTTTTGTAGCAATGTTGTTTTCCTTGGAAGTGAAAATGCTGCTTTGTACCAGAGCAATTCAGAGCTGCATTTAGAGATCTGTAACCATTCATGTCCCCCATTTTTATATAATTTATAAAGACAGATTAAAGCCATGATGACTATTTTAAACCCACTGTAGTTAACTAACCCATCCTTTTGTCTATCTTGCCTGGGAGGAGTTACAGTAGAGCAGTGTAATTAGATTTTCCTTGGTTTTCCAGTTATGCCATCTGTTCTGTTAAAATAAAAACCACACTCCCTTTTTTGCTGTTGAGGGATATAAATTATTCTCAGGAAGAATATAATGAACTGTACAGTTACTTTGACCTATTAAAAAGGTGTTACCAGTGAAACTCTGACTCCTATTATTTCATGTGTGTACACAGCAAAAGAATTCTTCCCTGAGTACCTGTGTAAAATATAAATGAGCTGATAAAGCAAATACCTATCACCCTATCATAACGTTGTTACGTGAATGTAAATGGTGGGAGAGTGCTTCAGTGTTTGGTCCAGATGTGGAACAACCCCCTCTAACTCTGGGGCACCCTTCTTACACATCTGTAATGCCTCAAATGCTTTGGAATACTTGGAACACAGCCCTTACCTTGTTCAACTGCTCTGGGAAAGTCCTGGTCAAAAGTTATTTATGAAATCTATGCCTTTTAAGTAGCTCCTTTCCAGTTCAGTGTTACATCACCTCCCACAGCCACCCTTCAAACCAGTTTTTTGGCCAGGTAAATATTCCATACATTACATCTCAGGCCTTCACCCGAGAATTGCAGCTTTTTCCCCCATTGTGAAGTCTCTGGCCCTGCTGTGCTACTGCTGCCCTAACCAGAGGGGTCACAGCCCAGCCTCAGCCCTTTTGCTGAACACGACCCCACCCTGCAGCTCCAGGCTGAAACCACATCCCACACTCCCTGGGATTTCATTCCCCCCTGTCCAGAGGTTCTGGGTGCCTTTGGGACCCTTAACTCTTCTTAGCAAACACCAAAAAACTGATGGGAAGTTGTAAAGCCCCACCTGAACATTCGTGACAGCAGTTTCAGGAGCTGCAGGTAACCTGACCATCCTCCACCCTCTCCCCTTCACAAACATCCACCTGAGAGACATGAGTACAAGTAGATGTTTTTATTACAGGCTGGTACAAAACTAGTTAGTCAAAAAGACCAAAGCCCATGTCATCATCAGATTCCTCTGATTCTTCCTTCTTTTCCTCTTCTTTCTTCTCTTCAGCTGGAAAAGAAATGAGACAGCATTTATTTTCCTGTTTATGAGCTCACAGAAGTCACTTGTCACAAAAGGTGTCACATGCAACAACTAAAATCAAGCATGAGGACCTGCGCAGCCCTAACAACCTAATCCAGTAGCCTAAGAACAGTAGTCTGTACTATTAGCAAAGTGGTTATCTGCCTTCAGAATTAATTTCTATCAAACCTGAAAAACTTTACGAGGAGATGCTGACGTTCTGTATGATCCCGATGACATACAGGAAGAGCAGTCTTATTTCTGAGGGAACACTTAATTCTGTACAATGACTTCATATGCAACGCCAGCCTTTCTCCAGGGGAGGGTGTGCTTTGCTCGAGAACACGCACACACTGCATGGCGGAAACCACATGGAAACAGCTTCTGTAACTGGTGCTTGCAAAGCTGACTTATCCCTGGAAGTGTTGGATGGGGCTCTGAACAACCTGGTCTAAAGGACGGTGTCCCTGCCCACGGCAGAGGGTTGGAAAGAGATAACCTTTAAGACCCTCCCAACTCAAGCCATTCCCTGGATCCATCCACGTTCCCACACTTCTTTCGGGCACAGCCATCACTTACCGGGGGCAGCTCCGCCGGCGGGCGCGGCACCACCCGCAGGCGCGGCAGCAGCCGGAGCCCCTCCACCGCCCGCTCCCACGTTACAGATCAGGCTCCCGATGTCAATGTTCGCCAGCGCCTGCGGAGAACGAAAGCGGCAGCGAAGCCTCATTAACATGGGCGGGAGGTGCAGTGGGGAGCCCCACACATGCCGCCCCTGCTCGGCCCGCGGCCTCTCTCACCAACCTTGGCGAAAAGCCCCGGCCAGAAAGGCTCCACGTTCACTCCAGCTGCCTTGATGAGCGCGTTGATCTTGTCCTCCTGCAACGAGACAGCGGCGCTCAGAGCCCGCCCGGCCCGGCCCGGCGCGGCCCCTCAGGCGGCCATGCCGCGCGGCCGCCGCCATCTTGTGCGGCCGCACTCACCGTCACGGTGACCTCGTCGTCGTGCAGGATGAGGGCGGAGTAGATGCAGGCAAGCTCGGAGACGGAAGCCATGGCGGGGCGCGGTGCTGGTCGCCGAGTGGTTCGGCCTTAGCTTCGTACGAAGGACTCAGCACCTTGGGCCGCCGCGGAGCGAAAGGAGGCGGGCGCGGTGGCGCGGATTTATAATGGCGGTGCACGTGGCGTCATCTGTGACGTCACCCAGTGACCCGCCGCGCATGGCAACTGCCCCCGCGCGCTGCCTCCCTTTTCCCTTCAGCCCCCCCGCCCTAACCCTGAGCGCCCTCGCAGGGAATAAAAAAATAATTCATTCCTAAAAACCGAAAACAGCGCCGAGCACCGGGGCCAGCCGCTCCCCCAGCACTGCCAGGCCCACTCGTGCCCCCAAGTGCCACATCCCCACGATTTTTCTATCCCCTCAGGGATGCGGACTCCACCATTACCCTGGGCAGCTCTGCCAGGGCAGGAACACTCTGGTGCGGTAACTTTCCCAGGATCCAAACCTCCCTGGCACGGCCTGGGGCACCCAAGCCCTCCTCCCTCACTATTTCAGGTATCACTGCCTCACTACTCCTACTCATGCTCTGTTTACTGTATGTAATAAAATGGGAAGAAAAGTTGCACAATAAGCCCTTAGTACAGAATTGTATAGCCTAATTTGTGTAGCCTGAACATGAGCCAGAACTTCTTTCCTGCGCAGTGACCAAGCACTGAACAGATTGCCCAGAGAGGGTGTGAAGTCTTCCTTCACTGGAGATATTCCAGAACTGTCCAGACACAGTCCTGTGCCTGTGCTCTGGGATGGTCCTGCTGGTGCAGGGAGGTGGCACCAGGTGACCCCACTGTGGTCCCTTCCAACTTCACCTTTTCTGTGGCCCTGGGATTCCGTGATTCTGATGAGCCTGAAGAAATTTCAGAGTCTTGCTCATAAGGCATCATTGGGTTGTGAAAAATAAATGTTCTCTGAGGGTGTAATGAGGGGGCTTTTAGTCTTCTTGACAGATGTGCATTTGATGAGCCTTTCCTCAGTGGCTAGATCATGGAACAGATTTCCTAAAATCTGTGCTAGGGCACTCCTGGAGGACAGGGAAGTGATTTGTGACAGCCACTGCTCAATCAAGGTCAAGCCCTGCTTGATCAACCAAGGTGCCTTCTATGATGGAGTGACCACGTGGAGTGGACAAGGGACGGGCTACAGATGTCACCTGTCTGGACTTCTATGAAGCCTTCAACACAGTCCCACACAACATCCTTCTGCCTAACTGGAGAGAGATGGATTTTATGGATGAATGGTTTGGTGGTTAAGGAATTGGCTGGAGGTCACATCCACAGTGCAGTGATTGACTCAATGTCCACATGGAGATTAGTGATGTGTCCCTCAGGTCTGTTTGGCACCATCATGATTTAAAGTCCTCATTGAAGTAATGAACAGGGCGATCAGGTACACCCTCAGCAGATTTGCAGATGACTCCAAGCTGAGTGGTGTGGCTCACAGGCCTGAGGGACAGGATTCCATCCAGGCTGGATGGGGCTCTGAACAACCTGATCTAGGTGAAGATATTCCTGTGGATGTGCTATCTGACTTTTAAAGGTCCCTTTCAACCCAAACAAGTCAAACTATCAAAAATAAACTTAAGCAAAATTATTCACAAAATTGCAAAAAGCTCAAAAGCTTAGAATCCTAAAATGACAATTTTCTATTACAAGCAAAGTATATCCAACAGCCTGCTTTTGTAGTGCTCCTTTATAGAAATCTCAGCTTTATTAGACCATTGCAAGTAAAAACTGAGATAGGCAAGAGGGACTTCTTGTATCCATCCCTTCCTAAGGATCAGAAACAACTGAGAATTTCACTAATCAAAGATCTAACACTACTCACTGCTGGAGATGATAAATGCACAGTGATGTAGTGTTTAATTTGTGGGTGTTTATCCCTGTTAGTGGGGTCACCAGCTCTGAATTTAAGCATTTACTTAAACTTCCTATTCAAGGCATAGAGTAATTGTCTACATTTTTATACCTAACTCAAAGTAGCAAATAAATGCACATTTCCAGTGGGATTAAATATCCAGGAACCTCTGTCATTGCTGGGTGCTTGAGGATGGGATTTCACAGGGACTTGCATGGGCCTGCCTTGTCCATCTCTCACTCCAGGGCTGCCAAGGTCTCCTGTGCAAAAGCCCTCAGAGCTGTCCCAGTGGTCCATGAGATGATGACCTGACTGAAAAGTAGCAGCAGAGAAATAAGATTCCTTTTCAATCAAATAAACTTGGAAATGTTGCTGGCTTGGGAGATGAATACTAGAAGTGTGCAAGCAGTCAACAATATAGATTTAATATACATGGTTTTATAACAGTTCTGATATAACAATTCTTAAAAATTATTAGAGCTGCTGATGGGTTGTTAAAAAATAAAATATGAAGACCTAAAATTGAAATGTGACATGCACATAAGCTTAGGCTTTGCTTGGCAAAGATGTTAATTAAATGAGATATGCCTGCATCTTTGCTTCATGGCTGTCTTGCTGCATCTATTGAGTGACACTGATAAAGCTGCACTGTAGGAGCCCAAAATAAAGTTCTGATGAAAACAAATCACTGTGTAAAAGAAAGCAAAAAAACAGAGGAAACCCCAGTTTTGCTGCTTCCTAAAGCTTTTGGAAGCCTAGGTATCTGATCAGGATTAATGGTTAATAAAGCAGACCAAGGGTCTAGAAATTTGCGGTGGTGTGTGTGCTGCTCACCTCTGACCCTGTAACTGTCTGTACTTTTACTAACACATTGCCATCCTTTTGGAACAGAAGTCTCTGTTCTGGATGAATCTACAGCAAATAGATGGAGGGTTAAAAAAATCCAACAAACCCTTTTACATTCTTCTGTGTATTCTGCTATTCCAGGGTGGTGAGTTATTTCCAGGCTAGTGAGGTGTTTAGGATGATGATACAGCTGTGTAGTAGCAAGCTGTTGCAGGATCACACAGGGTTGTCTTCATGATAAAGAAAACAAGTTGGTTGTGAAACTTCCCTGAGGTGGGTATTTTACACTTGGAGGATGGATGGTGAAGAGCAGTGGCAGAGATCTGGCTGGATGTGCTTGTACATTGCCAAAGAAGATGAAAACATCAGCAAGATCCATCATTATCGTACACAAAGCTGTCAGCCCTTAGCACCTCATCCTGAATTAGCTGTGTGAGCACTACAGACCTGATGCCTGAGTGTTAGAACATGACCAAGGCTACTGCTGGTCACCAAAGTGGTCGGAATCAAGAGGTCTTTACCAAGGAAACTTGAAGTTGATAGTTCCTTTCTCTTTCCTTGTCCTTGCTTAACTATTTTGTTGCTGCTTATAACCTTCCTGAGGTGATTCTTCTCAAGCTCTTCTCCAGCTCTTAAGGCTGCAGTTTCTCAGTGACCAAAGGCAAAGTGTGGCCAGCAGGACCAGGGCAGTGATTGCCCTCCTGTACTCAGCATTGGTGAGGCCACACCTCGAGTCCTGCATTCAGATTTGGGTTCTTTACTACAAAAAGAACATTGGAACCTGTCTGAAGAAAAGAAGCAAAGCTGGGGAAGGAGCTACCTGACAGGAGGCTGAAGCCAGGTGGGAATTGGTCTCTTCTCCCAGGCAGTAAGTGCTAGGATGAGAGGAAATGACCTCAAGTTGTGCTCAGGGAAGTTCAGATTCACTATCAAGAAAAATCTTTGCATGGATGAAAGGATGGTCAAGCATTGGAACAGGCTGCCCAGGGAATAGATTGAGCCAACAGCCTTGGAGGTATTTAAAATATATGGAAATATGTCACTTAAGGACATGGTTTTTTTCTTGGTGAACAGTCTCAGGTATAATATTTGCTTCTTTTATCTTCTTTTTGGAAAGTTCTTTTTGTTCCTAGTTGGGCGCTTTTTTTTTTCCCTTGTAACCAAGTCATTACAATGAAGAACAGAACTTTGGTATTTCTTAAAACTGTAATAATCAGTGTCTGTAACACATCCCCAATAGGTGGTGCTGCATCTTTTCCATCAAGTTGAATTGTTGCATTGCTGGCCCCAATCACCTGGAAAAGTTGTCTTTTTGAGTGAACTGGAGTTAGTAATCTAATGATAATTAGTTGCTTATTTTTGTTTTCTGTTTTGTTTTGTTTTATAAATTATTATTGCAATTAATTTGACAAAAGAAATCAAATGCAGCTTTGTAGCTTGGTAGTTGGGACAGTTATCTGATTACAGAAAGACAAAAACCAGGTTTTGGTTCCTCCACCATGGATTAATTCTGGCCAACTATTTAAATATTAAAATAACAAACAGTTCCTGAGCAGGGAACCAGAACCCTCAAAGTCTTTGTAAAATGTGAACACCTTAGGGCATAGAGCCATGAACTTTTTCACTTTGTTTCTGATTTTTAATTCCTATGTAAAGCAGAATGCAGAATATGTGACAGGTCTAATGCATGTACTCCAGGATAACATCTTAAAAGTTAGGCCAGTTGAGAAATGGCAAATATAAGCCTAAATCCCCTCCAAGTCCAGAATAAAATTTACATCTTTCAGCTCTGAGCAAAAATTTTGCTACTGTATTACTGTAAGCAATGACTGCCAGACATTTATAAACTCTAGGGTTTTAAAATTAATTCCATTTAAAATGGAAATGGTTATTACTTAAGGAAATCAATGCATGTTTTCTCATCAAAAAAAGAACTGTATCATTTGTCACTGGCCTATTTGTATGTAAAATATTTTCCCTAGATTGCTGCTGCTGCTATAAATGATTTTTAAATGTGGCTGCTAAATATGGTCTTTGCTTCCAGAATTACCAGAACCTGCTTTTTTCCAAAATCAGTAATTTCTTCTGTGACAGATATCAGTTCTGGGAAATGTCATCTTGAAATCTAGCAGTTAAGACAGGTATTGTGCCAAACAGTCACTCCCTTTTTCTTTTCTTTAGAAAAACCTAAATTTAAGTGTTTAAGCAGCTGTTCTTATACTACCATATAATTGTTAATACAGCATGTAAAGACCATGCATAAAATAATGCTGTTATAGAGCTTTCAAACCTCTCTTTCAGAACAAACCTTTTCAAGAACTAAGGCCTTTTTTGGGTGAAATGGCCCAGTAAGACATAATTAGGTTTCACTGTGCTCCAAAACAGCAGTTGTCAGTGACATTGGAAATAAAGCAAGCGACATGGCCCAAAATGAGTGTGTGAACAGAGGTAGAAGAGAGCTGGAACTGTCTTTCCTCAAATGCAGATATGCTGTTGGAAGTGCTCAGTACCATGAAAATATACCTGAGGAACAGCAGCACTTTCACATGGGAAAACTGCTAAAATAAAATTTATTATTTAGCTGACTGTGCAGTTCTACAGTCCTGTATAAACAGTGATAAATGCTTTTGCTTATTAAGTGCTAAATCCAGAGAAATCAGTTTTAAATCAGTACAAGAATGTTGCACTCTAGGATGTTCAAGGCATTAATTGCTATTTTCAGAATCTCTGTTTTTCAGGGAACTTCTGAAATCAATTGCAGAGGATCCTGTAGAGCCAGAGAGAAGTGTAGGATGAATATTTAGTATTTTGTAAAACCTCCCCTTATATTTCAGCTGTCTTCTGATGCTTGTTACCTTGTTGTTTTCAAACTGCTACCACAGTACCATAATGGACTTCTAGCTTCAGTGTAAGTCAGTGCTGATAGCCGGGGTGACCAAATTAGTCCAGAGAACATTTCCAGAAAGCTGTCAGTGTATCTATGCCCTATTCTTTCGTAAATGCAGGTCTAACAGGCACAGTAGTATGTCTAATCTCAGAGAAAGTTACATTCCTAATCAGGTTGAAGAGATTGGTTTAAATATAGCATCAAAAAAATTAGATGTTGATACAGAAACTGCATGTTTTCCTCCTGCCACCTCAGCAGAAAGGCCCAACGTGCCTCAGATAATTCTCTTCTGCCTCTTGTTTTGGGGGACTTTTCCCCGTCCACCCTCTTTTTCAGCCTCCAGTAAGGTTATGTAGCATAAACCAGAAGTTATTGATGGTTGTGCAAAAATGTTACCCAGCTCCTCACAGGGAGGAGAACAGCAACCCTTTTGCCAGCTGCTTTGTTTATCTTTTTGCTAGTGCTGCTTGGCTTTACTTTAAAACTAAAGTTGACCCATAATTTTGTCCTTTATTTGTTTATAGTTATGGATAAATCTTTACTTTCCAGCAATTTGAGAAGCCTGGAATACAGACAAATCCAAAACCACTCCAGTGGAAACTCTAGTGGTGACAATGGTTTCAGGAACAATTCCCTTGAAGTGAAAGCCGAGCTGTTAATAGCAGCCATTGAATATCTGCAAGTATAACCCAAACGGGAGAGTAAATACTTTGGAACAGTGAGATGCTTCTGTATCACTTGAAATATGAACTGAAAAAGAAGGATATTAATTGGCTTGATGAACACTACAAGCTGTATGTTTGCCTTGCCCTTTGGCAGATAATACTTGGTGAAAGAATTCAGTTGACTTTGACGGGGCTTGACTGTTTGGGTTGAAAACTGCATGAATTTTTTAAAAGCTTCCACATCAACATGGAGGAGATGATTGAAAGTATAGATCATGGCTGTGCTGGAACTCTGTAGGTAACTCCAGTGGAAGTGAGAGTCATCAACTTGCTTTTTGCCTCCTTAGGAGGTTCAGCTTTATATTTCCTACTTTTTTCTGAAAGGAAGAGGTACTAATTAGGTGACTGCAGAAGAATGACAGGTCCTACAGGAATTATCATCACTGATGTGGAATCATAGAATTGTTTAAGTTGGAAAATACATGTATCATCACTGATGTGGAATCATAGAATTATTTAAGTTGAAAAATACAAGATCATCAAGTCTGACCATTAACCCTGCACTGCCAAGCGCATCACTAACCCATGTCCCCACATGCCACATCCATTTCTGCTTAGATCCCTCCAAGGATATCTCCAGGGTCTTAGTGCATCATGTTGATCAGTACTCTGCCTCTTTCACATAACTTCTAGTTTGTTTTCCCCAGTACTAAACTTTACATGAGTACAGCCAGACATTACCTGGTTCTACTAAACTTTACATGTGTACAGTACTAGACATTATCTGATTGACAAGGACAATAAGGCAACCCCATCACAGCTGGGTTTCATAGTATGACTAAAAGTGGATGTGGGAATCCATGAAGTAACTGAACGGAGGTTTTCACAGCAACAAGACGAATAAGAGAATATAAACAAAAAAAAATTCCAAATTT
Organism: Anthoscopus minutus; assembly: GCA_013399455.1. Classification (NCBI taxonomy): domain Eukaryota; kingdom Metazoa; phylum Chordata; class Aves; order Passeriformes; family Paridae; genus Anthoscopus; species Anthoscopus minutus. The sequence continues at coordinate 154,035 of VWYI01023200.1, forward strand.
AATCCAATATCCAGCAGTATGTGTACTACTGATATAATTCCAGCATACCTTTCAAACATGTAACAGGGAGAGGTAGCAGAGAGAGTGCTAGAGGCACAGTCATTTCCCACGGTCTCACTGAAAGCCACAGGATGACAGGACATAGTCTTAACCTGCGCCAGGGGAGGTTTAAGCTGGACATTAGTAGGAGTTCCTTCACAGCAAGGGTGATTGAACATTAGAATGGGCTGCCCAGGGTGGTGGTGGAGTCACCATCCCCGGAGGTGTTTCAGGAAAGACTGAACGTGTAACTCCGTGCTCTGGTCCGGTTGACGTGGTGAAGTCCGGTCATAGGCTGGACTCGGTGATCTCCGAGGACTTTTCCAACCTGATTGATTCTGTGACTCCGCGGGCAGGGAGCGGGGCCCCTCGGCTCGGCAGCGCTGCCGATCCTTGTCCCGCGGCCGCTTCCCGCCCGCCCGGGCCGGGGGGCGGAGCGCCCCTTCCCCGTGACCCCGCGGCTCCTCCTCCTCCCCTCCCCGCTCCTCAGTGCCGACGAGTAACCTGGATTCCCGGCCCTCCTCCTCCCCCCTCTTTAT
>VWYI01023201.1:0-10878 GCA_013399455.1 Anthoscopus minutus
AGTTGGAAGGGACCCACAAGGATCATAAAATCCAAACCCTGTCCCTGCATAGGATCACCTTCAAGAGTCACACCATGAGACTGAGGGCACTGTCCAAACACTGCTGGAACTCTGCCAGGCTTGGTGCTGTGACACTTCCCTGGGGAGCCTGATCCAGTGCCCAACCACTCTCTGGGTCAGGAACCTTTTCCTAATATCCAACCTAAACCTCCCCTGACACAACTTCAGGTCCTTCCCTCGGGTCCTGTCACTGGTCATCAGAGTAAAGAGATCAGTGTCTTCCCCTCCTCTTCCCCTCACAAGGAAATTGTAGACTATGATGAGGTCTCCCCCCAGTCTCCTCTTCTGAAGGAGGGAAAACAAAGTCTGCTTCTACATATTTATAAGGCTGGCTAATAACTATAGTCATCTAGCTACACAACATCTTCTGTATTCTAGCTCTGAAATTAAGTTTACTCTTTGCAATCCTTCAATTATCCTAATCATCAAGGCCACAACAATCATAGTTGTAAAAAGTACATGTATTACTCGTCCAATACGTCCCCATAATTGCAAAAATAACCTTTAAAAGCCTTGGAATTTTTAAATTGATGGAATTTTTCAAATAAACCTAGACATTAAGAGTTACAGGGTACATTATCTTCACATGGGATTGATTCGCAGTGGGACCTGAAGATTGGAAAATAATTTAAAGACTGCACCCTTTAAGTGTAATGCTAATACCCTTCAAGTAAAACTATTCCTTGATATTTCTGTTTTGAAAAGAAGACACAATCAAGTTCCAGCTATATAATTTGTGGCTAATCTCAGTATAATCTAATAATAGTTCTACAGGTAACTACAACTTTAGGACTATTACTGCCAGCTCGCCAAAACTTGGACCTTAGCAGGTGAACTTCTGCATTCTGGCAGCTTCTATCAGATAATATATGCTGGTCAAAAAGCATTTAATGAGTTTTAAAATGCTCAGTTTCTAAAGGATTTTTCTTCAAATTACAACACATCATTAACTATTTGCCTCCCTGATCAGTCTGTTTTTCTGCCAGACTGTCCCAGATAACCAAAAGAGGTGCTGGAGTACATTGTTTACTAGCTTTCTGCAAAGCATCACACGTCACAAAAACATAACTTTACAGGTCTGGGTAAACATACAACTGTGTTTCTCTCCACATCACATCAAATTTCATTCATCCAGTCCTATGTAACAAGATGTGGTGTTAACATCTTTTTCCATTATTTGCACCTGGTTTTCATCAAAGAGAACTAGTAAACAGCATTAACAGGGCTGGGAAGTGTTCACCTGTCATAAGGACAGTTTGTGGAGCAAGAATTAGCACTCTCAAGAGAGGTTACCTATTCTATCCATTGCAATCACAGCCACCTAAAATATTAACAGCATGAATGCCAAAAATGTGAAAACAATACGGAGATGTGCAGAGTAAAGAAAATTTGTCACTTGAGAATGGAAACATATTTTAGAGTAACTAAAATAATCACAAGTTGTGGCAGTACTATTTATTAAAATAAACTTTGAAAACCTATGTTTTCCAAATATGATATCTGGGTTAAAAAAAACAAACAAAACCAAACAAAAAACCATACCAGTAAAAAAAGAACACAAAGACAAATCCCAAAAAAGGTCTCAGGTGTCTGTTTCCAGAGTACCCTCCCTCCAGTTCTAGTCCACAACCTTTGAGACTGGGTCTTCTGCTGAGAGGATAAACCAATATTATTGATGCTAACATAGACTGGCTGGCAGAGAGCAAGACCAAGGGAATGTGGAGGTCGTAAGCTGTAAAGGCAAAAGTAACCTAAACCACAAATGCATGAAACCTCTCTGTAGCTTCACTTTTCATTTTGATCTTTATGCATTTTAATATGGATAATTCATAAAATGACAGAGTGCTTATGAATTCACAAAAACTACCAATCGAAGGAAAATAAAACAAACTATTGCATGGCAGTCAAGGTTCCTTCATCTTCAGTATCCATCATCAAAGTCACGCTCCTTTAATCTCCCAGTTTTCTGGAGAGCTGGAGAGTTAGAATTTCATTTCTCAAAGTTAGAATTTCACCACTTGTCTGAATCCTACAGACTGCTGTAGTCATCTTCTGTGTGTGATGTTGAGCTGATCAACACTGTTAGAAAAACACATAGGGACCAGCTAGGTTAATCAAGGCAAAACCAACCACAAACTTGCCTAAAGCAAGTGGCAGTTTCCTTCCACAGCAAAATCACGTCACTTTTGAATATATAAATAAGCCAATCAGAGACACAACAGTAGAAACCATTTGCAAGGGAAGTCTGATTTTTTACTTCTGCTTACTCAGAAAACTCCTTTTAAAACATTCCTATCAGTCCAGGCTATACTGAGAAAATGGGACAAAATACTTTAAAAGAGTTGAGTATAAATATTTAAAAGAAAAATTATGACAAAGCTTTCTTGGTGTTTCAGTTCCATTTTTTACTTTCCTTCTTTCAATTTAAATTTTTCCCCACTGGCATGTAAATAACTAGTGGGTAATTAGTTGGCCAATTAGTTCTAAGACAATTGCCTATGCAATATTACAGTTATATCCACATGGCTGCATTCTTGCACCACGTGTCCTACCTTTAGGGAAACATCCCTACAACCTCTATGGCTATCCCAACATGAACCATGGCTGAGAACAGACAAACCATTTATCCAAAGTAAAAAACCCTGCCTTCTCATTTCTATGTTGAGCAGTGGAAAATGCAAAAGTATCTATAAATGCATGGCAGTAAACAGTCCTACAGTGGTCACACTAAACAACCCCTCACAGGTTTCCAGCTTAAGGTATTTCTGCGCTCAGTGCCATCCACATAACTCTTTAAGCTGCTTTGCTGTGAACCGTATTAGGGAACTGATCTGATGCAAATAAAACCAGTTTATACATATTAAAAAAGAAAAAAAAATGGTGTCACTTTTTGCCCAGTTAGTTATGCACTCCAATTCATCCCTGCAAATCACACTACCCTAGCATTGCCACTGAATGATTATTTCATGAAATAACAACTTCACAGCTACCACCAGCTTTTAAAAACTGCAGTGACCTAGCAGTTGAAGAAATAGATAGCTCTCCACATCAACCCAACCAACAGAACAGCTACAGCAAGTTCAGCCCTGGCATCAGAGCAGAGAAACCATCAACCCAGTATCAGGAAGGCTAAGAACCAGTCCCAGAGATGTTGTCTAGCCTAGCCTTGGTTTTCAAAAAATAACCAGAAAGATGCTAAAGCTATGGAAGCAGTGATGACACGAAGATTTTAGAAGTATTTTTAAAAGGTCTGGCTGTGTAGGCACAAGTATGCCCATCTCAGTGCACTGTCTACAAATAAAACGTGTGTTTGTGTATTTGCAAACTCCATTTTGCTCAGCCTCTCAGGGTCTGATCCGTCAGCACACTCCACTACCTCTAGTCACAGCACGATGCAAAAACCATTCCATTTCTACAAGCAGAAAGCCACATGCAATTTAAGGTTTTAGGATTCCAGAAGTTTCACCAAGGTGCACATCCAGAACTGCCACAGCCCTGATTTGAGCATGTACAGACATTTCAGACACGCAGACCGGGCACCCAGCAACCACACATGCAACGTGTCTGATGTACATTGGCAGTGAGCACCAGGCAGCAACCCTCTGAAACTGCAGCAGCAGGAGGCATGTTCACATAAAATGCATCAACACTGCTGGCAACAGAAAATCCAAATCTTCCCCCCTCCCAGCTGGGTACCCTAATTGCTAGAAACTGAATCAGGTTCTGGCACACACCTCTTGCCCCCAGGCCTTGTGTTGCATTGTTGCCTGAAACAGAAGTGCAAACTTTGCTGTTTTAAAGATCCTCTAGGGACTTTCCTTTTCTTCATCCCTATTCTTTCATTTCCCACTGGCTGCCTTAGATGCTCCCTAAGCAGCACACTGGTTGTTTTGGTACCAGTTCCTGACACCATTGGTAGGTTTCTTAATTCCAAAGTCAAGTGGGTAAAAAAGTTAGGCATGGAGATGTCAATCGAAAGAACACCAAAAAGTCATCTTTTTCTAAATTGGTTTTCACATGGCCAGAGTGTGAGACAGATCTCTAAGGAGACTTTTACAGTGACCATATTGGTTAGCATAAGAACACTTCTTGCAGGCTGCCTAGGCATGCAAGACATCATTAATATATGAATCTAGCAGCTGATGTTTAAGGATCTCACACGTATCCAACAAGAGGAATGTGATTCGTTCTGTGACAAGCTGCATTTCTTCTGTTTCTTCTGTAAATGCACATAGTTTGGTGTACATGCAGTCACATTGCCAATCTCTCCCTCAAATGTTTCTTTTTTCCCTCTTCAGAGGAAAAGAAAAATGCCAACAACCCATTCCTTGTGAGCAATTTCATCCTTGAACACACTGGATTTTGTTCAAGTCAAGTAACATTTTTCGTAAAGAATATAATTACAATTGCCTGTTTCTAAGATATTGTTAATAGTGTGACATTATTTTTAAAACTTATGAAAAATGCATTTACAGTGTTTAAGTGTTTTAACACAGCTTCAGCTGAAATTTCTTTACTCCAAAGCAATTGAATATAGAGTATTTTTATAAGGAGCTCTATGTCTCTCTGCAAATGACTGAGATACAAATACCTTCCAGAAAGAGATGCACCAGAAAATATGCAACGTTACATTTTACTAGCCATAGTTATCTAGCACCATAAAACATCAGTTGCTCTGTTCCTAAAGATTATGTTGTAGCTAAAGCAAAACAGCATGATTAGCAGAGTCAAGTAGTGCCTAGAGGCCTTATGCAAGTTTAGGTATGACACCATAAAACACACAGGCTCTATTCATTCTACAGCCAAAGCAGAGGCAATTCCATAGATCAAAAGCAAAAATTAAGCTAAAATTCAGCAGAATGTTCATGCCATCTTCCAGGAAATACAGTATCACATACCTCCTTGTCATACTCCTTGGACAACATAGACAAATAAAATAGATATTGGCCTAAACAAGCTGGTCAGAAGATAAATTGTTATCACTCAGGACTGTAAGATTGTCTACATTACAGCTCCAGGAGAAGTGCCTTTAACACATGGCTTGAGGCACACTTGGAAGAGCTTCTCTAACCTCCTGAGACACAAAGCTGCATGGAAAGAGCAAATTACTTCCCAATGTGATAAAATCCAGATAACTTTCAACACTTTTCAGTAGGCATCCGAAAAGACAAGGTATACACATTACTGCTTGATCCAGTAGCCCTCTCCTAGGCTATACATGAAGCAAAATCACCCTACAATTCCTCTTGCAGGGGTATCATAATGGAAAGGACCAAGTTTCAAAAACTTGCCAAAATCACTGGCAGTTGCAACATGTGATGCCATCAGTACTTAACATACTGAAGACATAAAGCAACCTCTTCCACCACCTCCTCTTGACCCCCACCTTGCTCAGAAAAGGAAATGTGGGGTCACAAAGGAAATTGTAGTACAAAGACACAAGTAAAGTCAATTGAGACAAAAACCCCACTGTAATAAAGCTTCTTTGCAGGGTAGCTCAGTGTTCACTGTGAAAGAAAGCTGTATGGACTTTTTCCACAGCAGAGTTGCTCCATGAGTGTCTTTCCTGGGATTACTCTTGCCAGTGGGCCCTGTAGCATGCTGTGAGTCTTGTGAGACTAGGACTCAATCATTTCTCCTGAGGGTATGCATCATAAGCAAAGATTTATGCAGTAAAAGAAACCAAATGAAACTAAACACATAAACTATGACAGGCAGGACAGTGGAGTAAACGACTTGGTTTCTCCCCTATTTCAGTTCCAGTCATCAGTCATGCTACTTTGTACTTAGAAAAGGTCTGAAGTTATCAGCACTCATACAAATTCCATGTCCCTCTATCAGGCAAATTCTGGTCTCTTAAGAAATCAAGATGCAGTAATAAGTCATAAGCAGCATAAATACATGGCTTTTTCTGAGGGTAAAGTGGAAAAAAGAATCTTATGATACATACAGTGTTTAAGAATTTACATATTTCTCCACAGATCCAAAATAAAATTACACATGAGCAAGCACTGCGGGACCTGTACAGACTAGCAACAGGACTTTCCATGTGGGTATTACACAGTCCTATCACATCCAAAAAATTACCATGATACCATTAAGTGCCATAGCCATAAACTCAGTGGTGCTTCAGGGAAACAGACTGCTCTCTCCTTACTCACCAACCACTTTTCTCTCCAAAACTGACCTCACTGTATGGCTGGAGCCTGTCCACAATGGACTCCACTCCTTTCACGGACACAGGAGCCCATAATGATGCCAGAATCCCTCATCTCTTCTTTTCTGAGGACCCAACAAATCCATGTCCAATGCAATGCAATTCTTCTCTTCCATTTTGCTGGAGGAAGGGAAGAATGGCATCACTGAGGGCAAGAAGAGCGAGCTTAATCTGTTTCCAGGCACACTCCACACTACTGCTAGCACAGGAGAGAAAAGCATGGGAGAAGGAGCTGAACAAAGAGGCAAAATGAAGCTGTATGATGCACAAAGGAACACACTGGGTGTGTGTGGTAGCAAAATAATTGAAGTGGCATGGTTGTGTCAGCATCTAATAGCTTTGGCATTGTTTGCAATCACATTTATTTAGAATTGCATTGCCACTGTGCCTGCATTTCAACCACTGCTTACCCAAACCTCACCAATTCACATCATCAGTGCCAGGGCCGGCACTGGATCGCTGCTGCATGCAAAAAGGTTTGTAGAGGCAGGGCCAGTGGTATCAATGTCTCACAGAACTCCAGTTAATACAGCTGAGGTGATGCCTCTTGCAGGAATAGGGTGTTCTGTGTGAGATGTCTGACTATAGTAACACCAAGACATACAAGGAGCCTGTGCCTGGGGACCAATTATTTTTGATGTGACAAGGTTTAGGATTTTAAAGCTAGATGTGGCAGTAACCAGGAGCAACATTTAACTCCTCCATTGATACAACTTCCATAATAAACAGTTGCAGAAAAACACAAGAGAAAAGAGAATTAAAAAAAAGTTAAATACATGAAAATTGAATAACCAATTTTCTTTACCTTGCATTAGAACTATCCCAAATATTGTCACATAAGTTAGCAACAAATCTCTTTTTCTTACATTATTGATGTGGTTCTGACAGTCAGGAATTTGCTCTTCAAAAGACTTAAACATGCACTTAAAATTAAGCATGCAAGCAGTCCCACAGGGTACTGATGTAAAGTTCATGCCTTCACTTGAACAGTCATTTTCATTTTACAACTAGCTTTTTTAGCATGCAATGTTTGTGTTCACTTTGTTCATAAGACAAAAATTTTAAAATCACTTATACATTGTGGGGAGTACGAGCAACCAGTACGAGCCCAATGGATAAAAGTTCACACACAACACACACAAAAAAATACACTAGAAACACAGATATTCCACAGTATTTAAAAATCAACTCCTATATCCTTATTACGCAGTTCATAAAATTACTGAAGTTTATTCACATGCTACACATAGGGGAGACAAAGTTTAATGATATTCAAGTGCTTCTATGCTAAGCCACTGTTTTTACAGTTTTCTAGGCTTTGATTTATCTACTAATATTATTTGAGTTAGGAATTTTAATTAATGCAATTTTCAACTGTTTTGAATGTATCTTAGTGATTATGCAATATAAAGTTTAAAAATATATATACTAGTTCCCATTATAAATATAAATTTCTGACCTTAAGTTGAACAAAGTAGCATAGTAGCAAAGGCAAAATCAACTACAGAAAGAAGTCTCGCTGAGACATACCTTAAAACCTCCCACTAAAAATGTTTGTATTTTACCAAGCAGTAATACTTTAAAAAGACAGCAAGTCACACTTTGCACATGCATGAGACAACACTTATGCCCAGAACCTGCAGCAGAGTAGGGATCAAGGGTAACTGACATTCACTCAACACAAACATTTAATTTTGCTGTAAAATACACACCAGGTGAACAGCAAGGGGCATTAGCTAGACTACGTAAACTCTCTTTAGAACTATCAGGCTAAAGGGCAGAAAAACAACATCGTGATTGCATTGTTAAACACTCAAAATGAAGAAATAAGCAGGACACACTATGTAAAACATTAGTGCTTTGTACCCATATTACCATAAAGATGTTCCACATAGCCTCTTTTTTTGCACAATGCAGAAAAAGAAGCCAGTATCTAGGATGGTAATTTAGTTACCAATGGGGTAAAAATCTGCTGCAAAATCTCACCTCTGGTACTTACTGGAAATTTGTGTGAATATAATTTACAGCGGAGTTTTCCCAAAACAGTTTCAGAAAATCTTACCAAAGTTTAAGACACTGATGTGTAACATACATAGTTTAAAATGTTGTATGAATTGCAAACACTGAGCTATAAAAAAAAAAGGAATTTAAACAGGGCTGTAGTGCCAATTTCTTGATACCTGAGTGCTTAACTATGCAGCCTTAACGGTATCCCATTTGGGTTTCTCTTCTGAGAGACTGAATTCCTAGAGTCTGCTTAAAATGTCAACATTTGAAATCTTGCAAGCAAAGACCAATTACATTCAATCCCAAAGACTCATATGCCTAAAAGGGTATAATTAAAAAATTACAGGAAGCAGTCATGCAAGATACTGGCAAGGAAAAAGTACTAAAGAAAATTTTAGAAAAAGCATTTAACTCACCAGTCCATTGTTTGGCTGAGGTGAAAAAGGCAAACATTACTGAGATGCATCAGTGAGGAAGTTAGAACACAAATCAAGGCCCATGCCTGCAAGCACACATGAATAACTTCAGGCCCAGAAGCTCTTTCCATGGCAAAGTTATTCGTATGTGTGCTTGCAGAACCTACGCTCAGGTGTTGCCCTCAAAGTACAAAATGCTGCTTACATTTTGCTACTGACCTCAATATAACTAGAAATTCACTTGTGTTTAACTTGAACTGAAGAAGACAAAAAAAACCCTGAAGTCTCACAAAGTAATGCCATTAATCCATTCTAGCTGCTCACAGTTCGTTTGTTTGTTTGTTTTAAACATAAATCTCTCATTACATGTTTAGGCTTACAAACCAGAAGCCTTCCTTGGAAGACAGGCGAGTACTCTACACCCTAGGGCACAAAGAACTGTTAACTCTGCCTTGCAATACACCAAGAATGGTTATGACATGACAATTAAGCCATTATTCTTTTTACTGGGTATCTCTCTGCCAAGCCTGATGTAACCTGACATATTAATACATAATATACAATATTCAGTTAAGTGTCTCTTAAAGTGATGAGTCTTTCCAATACATGCTTGTGTAGATTTTGGGGATCCAAACTAGCTTAACAAAAATGACACCTCATAAATGTGTAGCATGGAGCACATGTGTCTACCCAATCAGACAAACACTTAACATACAGTATTTTCAAGTTTATGTGACTGTGGTTCAAATGGATTGCAGATTACAAACCACTACTTGGATAAAAGAAGAAAAAAGGTTCAAAAAGCCATAGAATAGGAGACTTTTAAGACTTTTAACACCAATAGTTTGGTAAGATGTGATGGATATGTGTATATAGACCAGTGGACAACCAAAAATTTTTAAAAAGGCTAGATATGTCAGCTGAGATTCACAAATAGTGAACACAAGCTTTGGGGATGACTGTTTTATATACATTAGCAACAAGGAATCAAATATTGCTCAATTCACTAAATGCATTTCAGATAACCTAAGTTCTTACTGAAAAGGCACTGACCAAAGCAGCTAGGTACACTAGCTGAAATAAAGGAGCACACAACTCCAGCCACAATGAGCCATGTGCTGCTTTGAGTTGCTTGGGGAAGCTTTGTTTCCTGATGTTTCCTCAATGTAAGTTTCATCACTGACTTCAATAAAAGAACACAGAGTAATTTCTTTTTGAAGTGTCAGTATTCAAACATCAAATCTAATGAAAGTAGTAAGTTTTGAAACACCAACACTATACCTAATTTTGTCTTCCTTCAGATATGGCCTTGATCCAGCTAATGGCTAATTTTTTTCTGGGACAGTATACTATTAGGCAATTATATAAAGCATATCAATTTGTTTATCCTCCTGATCACCAAAAAAGCCTAAATCGCAGGTATCCACCTGACAGGAGAGCACTGAGAAGTAAAAATGGTTGGAAATTATAACCAGATGTGAAAACAGAAAGGTAAAAAAAGGTACACTGAGAAAATGGGAGAAAAGGCAAAAAGGGACTAATTGCGCTAAGGCCTGCAAGCAGGACAGGGTCAACATCTGTGCCCATTCCGGGAACCTGCCAGCCTCCGTCCCGCGAGCCCGCTGCATCCTCTCGTCCAAGCAGGTGTGTGTGTCCGCATGTATAACACGTGTGTACGTGTATCCTTATGCATCTGTACATTGTATGAGAAGGTGCACGGCGGGGCTCTCACTGAGGCACTACTGGGCCCAAACGCCCTTGGCGGAGCCGCGGCCGGGCCAGGGCATGGGCGCCCGGCAGGGCAGTGCGGGGCCTCACCGGGGAGAGCGACACCGACAGTGGCACCGGAACCGGCACCGATAGCGGCACCGGCACGGCGGCACCGGCCGCGGGAGGCGCCGTGCAGTGTCATTCACGCCGATGATGCATCGCAAGGGGAGTGCAGGCCCGCTGCTCCCGGCGCGGGCAGCTGCGGATCCTCGCCGCGCTGGCACCCGGCACCACCGGCCGGGGGGCCGCCTGCTGCCCACCCCCCGCTCCCCCGGGGCCGGCGGCGAGCGGCCGCCGAGCCGCGAGGAGGAGGAGGAGGCGCCGCCGTCGGGTTTCATCAAGGACAGGCCCGAGGTCAAACCTGGCAACCACCCCGCCGCGGCCCCTTCCCCGCCGCCGCCCGCCGCC
>VWYI01023201.1:10893-25610 GCA_013399455.1 Anthoscopus minutus
CCCCGGGCCCCGTGATCGCCCGGCACGGTCCGGACCGGCCCCGCGGGCTCGGCGCTGGGCGCCAGGCGAGGCGGCCTCGGGCGGCAGCGGAACGTCGGCGTTGCGGGGCGAGCACCGCCTCATCCCTTTGAAGGGCCCGGTTGCCCTCCTGGTTCTTCCACGGTTTCGGCTGGTGGCCCAGCGGGCGCACGGGGACTCCGAGCTGTTGGGGGCCCTGCAGCCTCTCCGCCCGCTGGAGACGGTGACCATGTCACCAGCTGGTGACTCGTACTCCCCGGGGAGTGCCCCCAGCGTGGTCGGAGGACACCAGGGCGAGCAGCGGAAGGCTGCCAACACCTTCACATCAAACCCTGCTGTCCGGCCCGGCGCTGTTTCCCTCCCCTCAAGACGGGCTGTTCGAGGGATGTTTGACGCAGTTGCAGCATCCCCAGCCACCATTCTGGGATGTCCCAAGAACGAGCTGTGCCTTCAACCAAATTTTGTCAATGTTATGCTAGTTTCTAAGTCAGCATGAGCATGACTCACTAGCAGCCACACTGCAGTCCGGGCCTGTACCCGAGGTGAGCACAAGCGTGGCACGCCTGTGGCAGCCTGCCCGGGCATGTCCGGCAGTGCTCCATTGGAGATGCGGGCCTGTAGCTGCCTCCGGGACAATCTCCAGGCTGCCAGTGCCCGCTCCGGCTCGTCCCGGGGCTTCTGGGGGGATTTTAGGATAGTCTGGGATTGGTACTGGAGGCAGGGAGCTTTCCACGTGCATGTAACTAAAAGGTAGCTTACAAGAACAGCTCCGGGGCAAGTTTTCTAGTTAATAATGATGTATCAAGCTAGTCATAGCTTTGAGGTAGATATTTCAGCACTTTCCCTTAAAATGAGTTTTGTAAAGATGGTAAAAAAGCAGAGGATCTCAAGAGACAGCTACTACATTATAAACCAAAACTAATTAACTCTTTAATTACTTTTAGTTGCCATAGAGAGAGACAGTAGAGGAATGATAAGGGTTCTTAAATGCATCTTCACGGCACGGAAATTTTAAGGATTCATAAACATATCTGTACTTGCCCGCTACAAATCTATGAAGAATTATCTTTTTTTATGTTTTCAGTCCAACAAGTAAACTACTTCCGGTGTTCGAGCAAATTGTAGTTTCCTTGTGCCCCTTGGAAGTTTCTTCCATCACTTGTGAGTGATATACCCCCTTCTCAGCAGTCTCCCATTCTCATCTTCTTGCAAAATCCTCCCACTTGCTGCATTCTCTTCCTTTCCTACTTGCCCCTCATATGTGTGCCCATTGAATTTGCTCAGCTGTTCTGTGAGACAGCCCAACCTTTCTCTTCTTGCTGCGACTCCCTGACCTAGAAAATAGCAGATAGATCAAAGCAGACTTGGAGCCTTCCTCCAAGCCCACTTTTTCAAATAAACACAAAAAACAGACTATGTAGTGCTTATTTGCAAACTAGATAAGTAAATACTGTCACTTTGTCATAAGTGAATAGATAATAGCCATCTATTTATAAATAGAAAACAATCTTTGATCATATTAATGATACCACTAAAAAGAGAAAAATTACGTAGAGAAAATAGCATAACAATTGTATTAGAATACAAATACTACATTCTGTGTATATTCATAAGTCAGGATATTTAGATGTGAGCCTGAAAATCAGTCCTACTGAGCTTTATTTTTGTGAAAACAGGCTTCAATGGGATTTTTTTCAATTTCAGTGTGCTCAGAAAATTACTAGAATTCTCATATTATACTGACACATGGTCCTGAGCTAATTGCTAAGGAAAAACACAGGTCAAAAAAGTGTCTATGTTTTGAGTAGACTGGTGGTGAAATTCAGAGGTGAGTGAAAAAGGATGATCCTGGAAAGCCTTATTCAACTACTCCCTAAATGCAACAGTGCCTGACTTCTTTTTGATGTCTTAAGTTTTAACTCCCATATTTTTCATATTCTGTGCTGCCTAGGTGTATAGCTTTTAGCTTCGTATTAAGTGTTAGTGAGCTCTCTTCACAGAGCAGCTAGACAAAATAATTCCTTTTCTAGCTTGATACCAAGGACAATTGTTACAAGTTTCAGGCCCAAAAGCATAAGCAACAGTGGACTGAAGAGAGAAAACAAGAAGAATCCTGATCATTTCATCATCCAACCTGGTCTTGAATATTTCTAGGCATGGGGCATCTACTATATCTCTGGACAACCTGTTCCAGTGTTTCAAAAAATGTCCTTTCCTTTATCTAGTCTAAATCTGCTTCATTTCCCATCCTTCAAGAGCTCCAGGCACCTCAGGAACAGAGCATGCCTTCAGCACTGCCTTGACAAGACTGGGAGGTCACTGTCTTGCTTGCAGGAAAACCTGAGTTTGGCCTCCCAGGTCTCTGATCATGGCCAGCATGCACATAACAGGCACAAGTTCCTTGTCTTCATAGGAAAGGCAGTGAAGGCTAATAATGTTCACATTTTAGATGACAAGCAATATGACTGTAGTGGACTACAGCACGCTCCTTGGCCGCATAATCAACTTGTTTTCAAAGTCCGCTCTTGGCTGAGGTTAGGTTCAAGCCCATGTGTCATACTCATTTTAGTATATTTTAACCACAAAGCCTTGACTGCTCTGGGGAAGAGAGGGGGATCATTTTTCATTCTTTCTCATGAAGACATGTCATTGTGAAGAGGAGAATCCAAGATCAACTGGACTCAAGAGAGACATGACTCTTTTATATGGTAGAATGCAATAAGATGAGGGTGAAGTTGTGAGTCAGTTTTCATTACAAAGCATACAAGTATTATTTAGAGAAGTCAGGACATTGTGTGTCTCCAGCCAATGGTTTTTTTCTGTATTTTACATGTAATACAAAACAGAGTGCACAGTGATTTCAAGGCTCCCTTCTACAATGAGAAACAGTTAACTGAAGGAGTTAACTCCTTGTGCTCTCTTCTGATGGGGCATCTTGAATTTGTTTGTACTCATGGGGATGGGTTTTGAAGGAAGAGCTGTAGCTTGTTTCCTAAAGAAGCCACAACCAAGTATCTGGACACTGTCCATCCGGTGAAAAATTAGGCTTTGATAGTTCTCATGTAGAAGACAGAATGAGAGCTGGTTCACTATTTGATGTTTTAACTATGAGGGTATGTAGCAGGGCACCGTATCTCAATAGACACATACGATCTTTGCTGAGCTTATTAATGATTACCCTGGAGAGACCAACAGCCTGGAGCTCATGATTTTTTAGATTTCCTAAACAACTGATAAAGGATTAACATCTACCTATTGCCAGTGTAAGGCAGAGCTCAGTGTGGTGACTATTTTGGATCTTATTCATTAGTCTGTGATTTAAATTACAGTGTTCTAGATTTTGTATGGGCAGATAGATGGCTAAAATGTAGGCATTGAAGTATGTAGCTTAAAGGCAAATAAATATCTTTGTGGATTTAGAAAGGTCTCAGGGCATCTGAGGAGGTCTGGAGAATTCTGGATCTGGAAAAATCAGACTGGACAGATGTGGATTACTATCTTGGTGAAAAGCTGAGATAATTCAAAGTCTGACCCTAGGCCCTCAAAATCTGTGCTGCTGTGCAAATTACTGAGCTGTTTTTCTCAGTATACCTTCTCTCTGTTTCACAACATAGAAACTATCTCCCAGTTGGCTCTTTCTGTGTTGTATTGCATGTTCAGCAACATGGATATTTTCCTGTGCACTGACTTACCACAAAACTAGCATCAAGTACATCTTCCTACAAGTAAAGCTGATAGTCAAAAAAACCAAGGGGCCTCAGTCCTAGTAGAAAAGAGTTGGATGTTAAAAAGAAATGAGCACAAGGTTTTCCTGAGCAGGTCTTGTTTCTTAAAACTCTTTATTGACCTCTCTCCTTCAGTGAAGTCTTAAGGAAAGGCATGAAGCAGTATCCCTTTCCTTAGATCAAGGGTTTGGTGAGGATTTTTTTTCTATGGCTTTTTTTTATTTTTAATTTTGTTTTGTTCTTAATAAAGGATATTTGGCTGATGTGAGTTAGCACATCAGTGTTAGTGACTCTTTGCCAAGAATTTGTGCTTCCACAGTAGGCCTAACTCTGAGAATTTCTCTAAAAGATATGACTCACTCTGAATGAATCATTCACAATTCTTCTGTTTGAAGCATATTCACTACAGATCACGATTTCCTCAAATATATTTGCTGCTTTTCTGGTTACTTGATAACATTGTCTAATGATTGTCAATATTTCTTTTTTTGCTGCTGTGCTCTTAAGTCACACATATTCTTAATTTAAACCCTGTTGTTTATTTGTGATATTTGAGAAGATCAGTCAAACATGATCTTATTCCCTTTCTTAAAACAAGATTTTCAAGTACTTTTACATGCATATCTAGAATTCATTGTCTATCAGTATTTCTGCCAATGAAAAAACAAACTGGGCATTTAAATAGTTCAAGAAAAAGTGAATATAAAAGCAGCATGTTGAAGTATGAATAATTCATTAAAAAATCCATACAAATGGTGGTATATTTTCACAGCTTTCCCATCTCAAAATGCAAGAGTATCTCCTAGTGTACATATTACATCTACCAGGAGAGTGGAATTCACAAAGTTGGAAGGACACAGCTATGGTTCTGTCTTACAGCTGATAATAGCATTTACACAGACATTGCTGTAAAAATGAAACAGCTGAAAATGGTTTACCAAAGGTATGGTTTAGAAATGCATCTGAAATCACTAAAGGAACATTGCTGCTGATGATGAGTAGGGGGTTAATTCTTCTGTTGGTATAAATCAGCATAGGTGGTAGATTTGTGCTGGTTTACATTGGTAAAGCCCAAAAGATAGAGGGGATACAGGACAAACGAAAGATGCTATATTTATTTGATAAGTGAAAAATACTTCATAACTCAGGCACATCATTGGCATGAATAAGTTATGAAAAATCTTCACAGCCAAAAGAACATAATCATCCTTCATGTATAACAGATTTGTTTATTCTGTAAAGATTCATTTCAGTTGATTAATTATCAGTATCTGCTGATGGTGGAGGTAACAAGCCATCTCTGATGAGAAAATCATTTTAGGACATGCTCAGAATATTTTATCTCCTAGTGCAAGTTGTGTATGCTTAGAATATTTATCATACCATGTACTAATAGTGTCACATTTTATAAGCTAAGTGCTGAATGTAAATTCTATTACAAATATACGAGTTAACTGTATTTTTCTTGGGTTTTTTTTAAAAGAGAGATATAAAAAAAATAAAGCCCAGTAACAGTTGTGTTTGCATGTCAAGTGCTGAACTGCTCTGCTGCATTAAATCATTGTTATTCTGGACCAGTAAAAATTTGCATAAGTGCAGATGACAGCTCCTAACAATACCATCAGAATTACTTCATCATATCCAACCATATCCAACCAGTACCAAGCACATTGCACACTCACTAGCCATTATTCACAGAGGGAAGGTAACAAGATGGAGGTTTATCAAGAGGTAAATTACCTTATTTTTTCTGCAATTTTCTTTATTACCTAAACTAAATTGCAACTCCAAGTTAAAATACCAAAAGAGGGATTAGATCATCTCAATACTGAAGCATTTATGAAGAGGGAAAAATTATAATAAATCTGCCAATCACGGCAAAATAAAAAGGAAAAGTAGATCAGATTTTTAATACATTATATTAATTTGCTATTTATGAAGTTACCCTTAGTCACCAAAATACCTAGAATATAAACTATTGTCCCTAACAAGATAGATTGAAATCTATTACTAAATCCATTGAATAGACATACTACTTCAATCAGACCTTACTCACAGAATAGACTAGGCATAATTTAACAACATTTGTAGGTCTTTAAGGTGTACATACAAATATCTGCATACGCTGAACTTGCTTTGTGTGCAAGAGGACAGCTTGATTTTGATTAGCCAAGAATTTGCAGAAAGTAATAGAACCTCTGCAGTTTTGTATGGGACACTGAGTTTCTCTTAGCTTGAACAAACTTATATGTTTGAAAATAAAAACATTTGGTCATCTTGAAACTCATTCTCCAGGCAAAACCCATATTTTTTTATTTTCCACCGAGATAAAACATTTATTAAGTTTTAATACACATTTCCAAAGGACTCACTGTGAGCTAGTAAGCTGAAGAAAGATGGTCTGGCTCAAAGTCCTTTAAAGCCAAGTGAAGCTTTTTTATTAGTTTCTGTGCTTTGCTTAGAGTCAAAGACTATCACCTCAGTATTTATGGCTCTATGTTATCAGTGTATGCCAGCTTTTGGTATTTGTTTTGTTAAAATGAGATGGATTGAGGCAAAAGTTCAAAAGGTTTTTAAATACTTACAAGATTTGAACTACTGATAGCAAGTGTGTTTACCTAGGGAAGAAGGTAGCTTCTAATTATTTGGAGTACTTGTTTTTAATTTCATTACCAAGAAATGCAGGTCACGCTGCTTTTGTATGCATCTGGTCAAAAGTCAGCTGGCATCCATTCAACCAGGCTTAAGAAAAAAGTAGCACTCTCAGAGGAATTATATTCCTCCACATTTTGTAAAAAAACAGTAGCCTGATAAAGAGTAGAGACTTCTTATTGCTTCCGCTGAAGAACTGACTGCGCTGTAGGTTCATCTCTTGGTTTCACAGGATCCCTATCTAAAGAAGCACTAGGAAATCCTAACTACAGGAGACATCAGCTCAGCTATATACCTCTTTAAACTCCAGAAGAATCCACAGGAGATGTGACTTTCTAGGTCTTTCTGCTCACAGTCTCCTGGTAGATTGTTTCTCTCCTCTTTTGTCTTTTCATTCTGTTTGCTGTTTTTTCAGTTTGCTTGGAACCAGCCGTGGTGAGGTGGGAAGAAACCATCTGGATCTGCAATTTCATGAAGTAGGCAAGATATTTCTCAGGATGAGTTGTACAATCAGTGGTGACTTGGTAAAAATGAGTTGTGCAGCTTTTGTGGTTTTGTATCTCAGAGCTTTTCTAGCCAGATGTCCACACCTTACATATCAGAAGGAGATTTTCAGGGCTTTGAAGTTCCTAAAAGTTTATCTGAGACAGTTGTTTTAGTTATTTAGTCCACTATTTTTGTAGCTACCAAGATTTAAACAGTTACAGAAAATCCCCTGCTATGCTTGCTGAAATCAGTAGGAAAATTCCCATCTGGTATTATGATTTATCCTCTATTAGATTTTGTGGGTGGATAGAGGTATATGAGACAGAAAAGGATTCATCTTTTTGTCTCTTTTTCCACTGCTTCTTCTACAGCAACAGAGCTAATCACATGTGAGTCAGCAAAGTGTCCTTTTCCAGGGATGGAAAGGAAAACTTGAAAAGGGGAAAAAAAAATGGTTATCTCTTCTATGGTGAGGAGAACCACTTTGTCATGTACCACTTTCTTGTTTATATTAATATAGAATGGCTTAAAGTGCACATCACTGAAATATTCCTCACTTGGTGAGGGAATCCATTACTCCAGCCTTCTGCAGGAGCATCAGAGAAATAGTCATATAATGCACTCAAGGCCTGTGTACTTTCTTCTTTTTCTAGAATATCCCTGTCAGTGCAGAGCATATGCAATCACTGTGAGACTCATTACTAGGTTCAGCCAGATAACTCAAATAAGTAGAGTGTATTTATTGAGAGAATACATGCACCTTTTGCTCCCAAGATTTGATTACCCTTCTTGATTCCTCAGCCACAAATCAGATGCTAAGGTGATAACCAGCACTGAAGATGTACAGGTTGGTTGTTTTTCCATTAGAGACTGGCACTTCTTTTAGTGAGAATCCACTCACTTTCGTTTTGCCTGTTTGAAACTGAGCTTTATGACATCCACACAGAAGTTGAATCTATAAAGCTTTTGGAACTTCAGAATAGTATTGGTGACTACTTAATATTATGGCTTATTGGGGGAATTGTATCTTGAGCCCATTAGTATTGTTATATTGTTTGGAAATTGATACAGAATAACATTTTGCAGCAGCAACTCATACTGGATGAGACACGTCTGTCAGATTTCTTGATAATCTTGGGCGATTGCAAAATGCAATACTTATCTCCCACCCTGTCAATCTTTCATTGGTTCCCAAATATGTCCCTAGGTATATGGTGGAGATTTTGGTCTTGGTTAATTTGCTCTTAAAAGCTAAGCAAACTAACAGCCTTCTCTGTATTTCCTTGTTGTACTTGATATCAAGTAGAAGATCCATATCCTGCAAAACTTGTTCATGACTAGAAATTACTTTCAGCTCCAGAGCATGTTTCCTCTTAATTCTGGAAGTTTTGCTGACTTGCAGTGCCTGTTGCAGAGCCTGTTGTAAAGTGCATTTTTGGACAAGAGCTGAGGAGATGAGTTCTGTCAGTTTTTGTGGAAGTGTCTACCTAACTTTGCATTGACACATTTTTGGTGAAACTAAGTGAATCATACCTTTTGAGACTCTTGTTAGTCCCAGTCAGAGCTTTTTCTCTGGAGGACAGAAAATATTCTGACAGAACATTCTGACAGAATATTCTGACAGAAAATATATAACATTTTGCGTAGAAACAAGCTCAGCCTAAGCATCTAAGATGCCACTTTCTGTTTCAGGGAAGAACTTTAGATACTTAGGTTAAGTATTACAAAAGCTGAGCTTTCAGATTCCTTTCTGGCAGATCTTCTAAATTCTTGTTACTAAAATCAAAGATACTCACTTTGGTGCCAGGGAATTTGAAATGCTTGTGTAAATCATTAACATGAACCATTTATTCTGACCACAGCCACATGGCCTAAAGTTGATATATGGAATCTGTTAATCATTACTTGTCAAGTGCTTGCTGCATATCAGAAGGTGATTCCAAAAGATCCTGCCAACTTTTCAGAGGTCAGTACCCAGGGTTTTCTTTGCTTAACTAACCTGCATCCAACTTTTGTAAGTGATCCTGAAATGCCTAATCAGGTGTTTTTTATAACCTGTGACACCTGAAGAGAAATCCTCACTTCTCTGTGTCAGATACATGAAAAGATGGTGAAACAGTTAGGAATGTTATTTCAAAGCTGATCTTTTTGGTTTTTTCCCTCAATAGAGTCAGGAAGTACTACAGCCCTAGAGAAGCCACCATGTGTGGTTCTGTAAATCTCATAGCCAGGGATTGGCATTCCTTTGAGGATTTGACCCAGCAGGGACTGAACAATTTTCAGTGGACACTGAACAAATTTTCACATGGTGTGTTGGGTACACGACAGCCAGTGGAAAGCATCAGAAATATCTGCAGAAATGCTGGTGCCTCTTGCTTGGTGTCTGCTGATTTTATTTATTCCTAATCATTATGCTGTGATGCAGAAAATATCCTGGTCTTTCCCCAACAGCTCTTCTTCATGAACCTCCTTATCTGGCCAATTGCCTTTCTCTTCATGGTCCCCCTTTCATTCTTTCTGCCACCGAGCAGCCTTGCTTAATCTGACTTTTTTCTAGTCTGGGTACTTTCAACATCATCCTTCTTCAGTTCACCAGTTTTCCTTTCCTAGATCAATGCTTAAAGTCCTTTGCCATTCTGTCTAAGACTTTTCAATGGCTTCTCTTCCTCTGTCTCAGTTTTCGTGCCTCAAACTCTGCTTCTGTAACCTAACACATCAGTTCTGACTTGTTTCTCTTGTGCCTTCCTTGAGCAGTTTTATCCTCTCTTGTGCAGTGAAGCAGAAAAGAAGTTCCCTGACTGTAATTTGGATCTAAAGTGTTGCATTATCCAACAACATCAAAAGGTAGCCTTTCTATGGAAATGTGGGGAGCCAACATCCTTCAGTTGCTGACTCAATGTAGAACAAATAGTTAAGGAATTTCAGTACCAGCCCTAAGCAGCCAGCTTCAGCTAATCTGAAGAGTTTTCCAAATTTTCCAAAGTTTTCATCTTGTCCAAATTAGGTCATTTTACTGGCTTGTGGTAATAAAAAGGCACATCCCTAATACAAGTATTTGCTCTCTATTAGTTTTCATCCATCTGTTCCAGAATAGAGTGAATGCCACAACTAACTATCTGAAGACATTTAGCATTGAAAAGACATTCTTTGTATCTTGTTATTCAGAATGACTGTGTCAGTTTTGCTCAGACTTTCAAAAAAAGTTACTGTGAGCCAGCCAGCTCATGGAATATTATGGCCCAGTGTGATGGCTTAATCTGTAGGCAATTGAAATCTTGCAACATAAAATGCTGAAAAAACTTTATATTTTTTTCTCCAGTTGTATGATGAATAAGTTATGTGTGTAATCTTATTTTTTATTTATTTTTTTCTTTATTGCATTCTTTATTTTTTTGAGACATAGACTGTAAGTAGGTACAATTAGAAATAGTAGAAGAGCAGAAAAATAACTGTGATTGCTTGTTGTATTGAAGTACTAGAGACATTCCACTTGCTTTGAAGAAAAGGGCAGGTTATAAAAAATAGCTCAGATTAAATGCACTATTTTTTGTCAGAATTAAAATGCTTTGTATGTTGAGTCTTCTAGAAAGGTAAATGACTGCACAGAATATATATAGAAAGTCTTGACATTCCTTGAAACAATCATTGATCAGACACTGTAAAGCCTCAAACAGAGGTATGTTGGTCCTTAGAGAATGACAGAAAATTACAACAGATTAAGAATATTTACTTTGGCAAGACAGAACTAAAGTTTCTGGAGGAAAATACTCTTTGAAACTGTTGTAGAACTAATCGTGTGACATTAGAAAGCATTCCAACTAGAAATAGGATTTATGCAAACCACTGATTTCTTTGTTGTCTTTTGCTTCAGCTAGTACGCAATTTTATTCCTGTAACTATTCTTTAATTTGGAACTAATTGCAGATGTAGGATGAAAATGGGTTACAAATTTGTAGTTGCAAATGCAAAAGAAATATCAATTCTACACTAGTGGAGAAAATAAAGACATTTACTTGAATAAAACTTTTGATGTAAAAGTTAGGATTCCCAGCTTTAAAAAGAAAATCTTACAAATTACAGATATTATTTCAACACTCATGTTTTGGCAGCATTCTGTAGAAATACATTGTTGTTTCTTAATAGTTTTCTCAAGGATTTCATGTCTCATGATGATCATCACTACCCTTAAACAATGTTTTATGGCAGAGTGTGGTGCACTCCTGAATTTGGAAGTCAGTGTTATTAAAGACCACAGATCCCACCTTTATGTTTGCACAGTTCTTTTGCTGAACAAGTTAAAAATAATAGATGACATTGACTATATGCACCATTCATTTTTAGTGGAAAGTGGAGTTTTAATGTGCTGCAGTGTATTCTTACAGTTCTTTAGAGTGGAATTTACATACATATGAGTGCTTTCATGTGATGCCTGGAAGAAATTCTGACTTCAGGCTGCAGTAGTCATACTGGGTTAGCTGGAAGTTGAGGGAAAAGGTTTTTAATAGATGCAAAATAAAAAACTGGTTAAAGGCAACTGCTGTTGAAGAACATAGGCTAAGAATAAACCAAACTGAAAGGTTTCATTTTTAAGTTATAGATTAATTAATTCTTCGTTCTTAATTTTCCCTACTTCTCAAGAAACAAACCAAAACAATGCTCTAGTTTAATTCTAAAGTCATCATTAACTGTAAATCCTATTTCTCATTGAAGCATAGCAAATACAAAATCCATTAGAGAGATGTATTGGTAGTTCTGAGAAATTCAGTTTATCTTCAATGTATCCCAATTTGTAAAGGACCACCTTTCAAGCTGAAGAATATTGCTGAAAACTTGTCAGTTTCTTATTAATGTTTTTTGCAATCCTTTCTGTGCTGCTATGACATTTTTAAGCTGCAGATCTTCAGTGTTGTTTTCCAAGGGAAGTTATTTCCATTGCCTGAGCAAGTGAACTGTGCAAAACAGGCCACAAAGCAGGAAAAGGAGAACGAGTGTCTGAAGGAAAACAACCACAACTATGAGCAACAATTGCAATGAATGAACCAGAGGAGTCTGAGGTTTTGCAGTTCTCTCAAACTACCCTTTAGAAAGCAAAAGTAGTTTCAGGTCACAAACATGTTTACTCGCTGGGACAGTTTTGTGATGCATATTTTCCTTAAGGCCCCAGGCAGGCAATTTCTTCCAAGAGGTGTATGACAGCATAAGCCATGGCTTAGAATTCAGATTTCAGCAAAGGAAACCTAGAGCAATATTAGTTAAATAAACTAATCACATTCTCCAGAGTAGATCTAATGGGCTTGAATCACATGAGTGAAAATTCTTCTGAGGTCAACAGCATTCTTTTCTGGAGTGGAGAAGACTCTTAAGGAAAAAGAATCCATTGATCCAAACCCTGTGTATTGTCTGTAGCTTTAGGTAAAGCCGATATTTGCCCACATTGTATGTTCTGGCAGTTATAGCAGTTGACCACTGTCTACAGAGTGCAGTCATAAAGGTGTCCTCTTGTTCATTTACATCTGTAGTCATTCCCCCATTGTCATAGCTGATTCAGGAAGCAGTTTGCAAAAGTTTTCTCCTCAGCTGAATAACTGTGAACTCTAGCATGTCTCTGATTATTTGCTGTGAGCTTTCCTTAGACAAATCCACATTAATACATAAGATCATGTCTGCTTGTCTAAGAACTGTCTCCTGCAAATCTTAGAATGTGAACATAGCAAAGGGTATTTAAGCTGTTTTCACCCTGCTCAGTTTCTCTAGTCCAGCTAGAATGGATTCAGGTGATGCAAATGTCAACATTTTGCCTTGGAAACTGAGAACACTTTGTGCATACAGGGAATGGTGAGGAAATCCCTTCAGAAGTTTATGTACTTGACACTTAGTGTCTGCAGGACAAAGAAGTGAGCCTAAGCAGGAGGAATGTATTTCAGAGTGCTGGTACTTTCACTTTGTCCATACAGGCTTACACACTTTGTTAGCTTGAAAAAAAAGTACAAAATTATAATGAAAGGGTACCTGCTCCTTTTAGCCCATACCACTCATGCAGTCTTTAGACTGCTTTCAGTATCCTACTATACATATCACTCAGGAGAAAACAGAAAGCAGGAGCAAGCAGCATGGTATGTTATTAAGAATAAAAGCAACTAATAGTCCTTATTATGTAATGGAATGATAGCAGTAAACAACAATGGCATTTCTGACACAGTTGCATTTAGTGGGTATCTGACCGTGCATATCATATTTGATTTCCATCAAGTTAATCTCAAAACAGTGATTGAGCAAAAGCAAGCAAAAATTAAAGGGCTGAAGGGCAGAAAGCAGATGACTATGAGGGGACACTGAAAACAATTGAAGCGATTTGCTTCATGAGGAAGATGGTATTTATGTTGTAAGAAAAGGATTGCTCCAGAAACAAAACAAGCCTAAAAGTCTTGGCTCTCTCAAAAATTCAAGAGCAGACTGACTTTCAAAGAAATTGAAAGGAAATAAGTCTAAAACTACAAAAAGAGATACCCTTTTCCACAGCACATAATTACATTTTTGAAGACACCACTACAAAATGCTGCTGCATTAAGGTACTCAAGGCCAAACAGATTATTATTTTTTGTTATGAATACTAAGGATCCCATTCGATTACATTTACTAGAATAAAACTATATTGAGTCCACAAATTGTGTTTGAATTTTAGAAAATGCTGCTGGAGCCAAGAAAAGATAACTTCGCAGATTTTTTGTTTGAAATTGTTGGGGGTTTTCAAACTTAGAATTGTGTTCTGTGGGTAGGTTTTATTACACTTTGAAAGAATAACTACTTTTGAGTGATAAGAATGCTATATTGCCTGAGATGGAAAGACTCCATTGCTATGCATGCATCCTGAAATAAGAAACTCCCTTTATATACTGTTTCATCATTTTTTCCTTCTTCTGAATGCTTTGTTCATCAGATACTTACGTCTTTAGTTTTGAGTTTGATTACAAACATTTGTATTACTTCAAAAGAGCTTTTAACTTTCTATTCTCTTTGATTCCACTTTTTCCTAGAGCCCATGGGTTTCTAGCATTTGGGTACTCCAGTCTAGCTTTTCAGCCATTCTTTGTTATTGGTGCTACCATTTATTCATTTTATGTTAGAATCAGTGATTCCAGGAGAGATTGGCTGTGTTAAATGTTTTATAATCCATCTGTAAGATTTAAAAAATGTATTTATTTGTTTCTATATAATGCAAAATTTTAAATTAAATTTATAACTTAAAATGTTGATCTTGCAAAAAAAGACTAGAGATCTTCTTGTTTTTAATTTGTCCAAAATAATTCCGGTGGAGTGTCTGGCCCTTTGGTCACAGTTTTTACTCAGTCCATGTTGGGTTTGACCATGCTAATGAAACAGGGATATTGTACTGCTACAGCCTCAGCATTGGAAAATATGGTTGTATTACTTTTGATGTCGGAGCTGGCTTGTTCAAAATGAACAGGGAACTCTCTGCTGTCTAAGAATAACCTTTACAATGATATAAAAGAGACTTAGTTCCATGAAATTATAAAGAGGTGGCTAATAGCTGTGTTCAGGAATGAGGAACTGTTGTGATATGCCCTTTTCAGGTACTCTTTGGCCCTTCTGTCATCACCCTAGATGATTGCCTGTAGCCATATGTCTGTGCAGCCTCAGTTTGACTCATTGCCTCCCTGGCCTCAAGAAGCCTCGGCTTCTCCTTTTTGCAATTTATAAGGAGCACTCCGTTTTCAAAGGTGCTCAGCTTTGTGAAATGTCAGACCGATTTTACAGCCTGGCCGAGAGAGCCAGACTCAAAAAAATTATTTTATTACATCACGTCTTGACATCAAA
>VWYI01023201.1:26392-78500 GCA_013399455.1 Anthoscopus minutus
TTACCACTGTCTCCTGGCATGTGGTAACTTGGTACTGGCTTTCTTTATTTTTCTTTTCTGGCCAATTCAAAGTCACTATTTTGAAAAATCAAAGTCTTTTTATTTCTCTTCCTCTGGATCACTTTGTCCAGAGTAAGTGTCCAATATCAACAAAGAAGAAACATAGTAACTTAGCATGTCCCTTTGTTCCCTCTGTGAAAAATGGCAGTGCTATACATCTTTGCTCCCACTGGCCACAAGGTTGTCAGACATCAGCATTTTGGGAGTAACTTTCTCAAACGTGGTTTGTATTTATACAGACTAATTTATGTGTAACAGAGGATTCTTCTGGTAAAGCAACTAGAGCTCCTGAAGAAACCAGCATCTCCTTTCTTAAAGAAAGCTGGAAACAGAAGCCAGTGGAGACATTTTTATCAGTGTTAGCTTATAGAAAACAACGTAAAACTTAATCCATCTGCTTGTTTTTATTAATGTCTTCCTGCTGGCAAGGTGTGGAAAATCCTGTTGTTTCAGAACTAGGTCATTTCAGACCATTAGAAAATACTAATATATTATGATAAATAACTTAAAAAAAAAAGTTATGCTATGACCAGTGAAGGAAGGATGGTGTGGTATAAATGTCATATCTTGCCATATATTTTGCAGAAAAATGTTACACACTGTATGACCCCTTATGAGACATTTTTCTTCATCTTAAGTGCCTGAGAGGTCTAATCTTTGTCCTAATGGCTATTCATTCTGTCTGAGATACACTGAGACCAGAATTTTGGGAGGGCTAGTACCATGCAAACCTTTCTCAGATATAGGTGCCTGCCCCAAAGAACTTCCAGTTTCAAAAGGTCTTAATTTGCTGTCATGAAGAGGATTTGAAATTCAAACACTTGATTAAGTCATTAGCAATTATACAGTAAGAGGTTCAGTAGTAATCGTAACATACAAATAAGCCTTTAGGCTTTAAGTATATTTTGTTTTTATTGTACTGTATCTAGTTTACCATTATGTTTCCTTGTGACAGATTGTTTTCTTCCCTGTGGAACACAGCCATTGCTAATATTTCCATTATGCTAATATTCTAAGGGCCAATTATTGATATTGACATCACAACCTTTTTGAAAAAAAGTACCATTCATGAGTCCATGCCATTCATTTTCCTAGAATGAGTTAATTTTTTTTTACCATAGCATGCCAATTACTTGAGTCTCTATAGATTACACAGTTCCTGTGGATACTGCTGTCTGTCATTGCTGCTGAACACTGATTGCTATTCAAGGGCCTGTCATACCAGAGAATATTTTTGTAAAACCAAGCTGGTTCGCTCCAGACACAGAAGACCTAGGAATTCAGATGGCCAACCCCAGTCTCCACGAACTAAACAAACCACACAGCTGAGCTCAGATATGGAAAACCTTGCAAACCAAACATCCAACTCAGTATACACAGCAAGCCAAAAAGCCTCCCAGATACAGAGCCAGGACTGCCAGCTGAGAGTGGCTACTGCTAAACAGGAGAATATGCAGGCAGGAGTTGCTTAAGTGAGCAAAAATTAGACAACCATATTTAAGCTGCAGCAGGGTTTAGCACAGCAGTGATGTAATCTGAATGACTGGTTCTGTTAAGGATTGCATATTGTCAAGATAGTGCTTTTTTTCCCTTAGTGTTCATGGAGCAGGAGTTCTGTAGGTGTGTAAAGAAGTTGGGGTGAGGGCAGCAAGAAGTCTCAGGTGGAGACTTCCCCAGGCATATGGCATCATGCTCACAGAGTTTCTTTTGGTTGCAGCACTAACAACTCACAGACAAGTTTAGTTTACCAGTGTCCTTACCTGCCTGGCCTGAAGCTGAGCTCCAGGATCATCTCACAGTGTTTTCTGGTATTGATGGCCAGAAACTGGGCCTGGAAATCCTGGGGAGCAAATGAAGAATGAGATGTGTGAATGGCTGCAGAGGGAGGAGGGGAGAGAGCTGCTTTAATCACTGCCTGTTACCTTGAAAAGCCTTTGAAGGGAATGGTTGCAAGGATTAAAAGCTAATGTGATTATTTTAACAAATTACATTTTTGAGAAGAATAACAGGAATAAGTTTCAAGCAGAAATATCTATGAGACTGTGAAACAATTTCCAAAGAAAAATGTTTCCCAAAACGTCCTTGTTAAGAGTTATTTTAAATTAAATTGGACAAGTAAACAGGGAGTAAATTATGCATAAAATAATGAAAGTAGATTCTTACTTAGTAAACAACTTCCTAGAAAACAAAACAAACCCAACTTTAAGTATGTAGGAGTAGAAAGAAATATTCCAGTTTTAAGAACTTGTTTGTGTCAGAGGTCAGTGTCTCTTTACATAAGGAGGATATGTGAAGCATTTAGACTCCTGTTCTTTCTGCATATTCTGCAGACCAGCAATGAGACATTTTGCAAAAAATTTCTTTAAAACTATGGTATACATCATTCCTTATGACCAGCAAATTACTTTGCACAAGTAACTGTCATATAGCACAAAAAATGCACTATCTTGACAGATGTTGGAAGACCCTTGAGGAGATGTTTTTCTGACATATAGCATGTTTGCTCTACTTTTTTTACATTTTTTCTCTAATAGCTTAAGAAAAAAGGCCATAATAAAGTCCAAATTCCTTTAGAATTGCAGAGAAGGACCAGAATATTAAGATATGTGTTTTATGGCAATTCCAACACTTCCCATTATGTAATTTTAATTCCTAACACATCCTGGGGCTGTTCTGCATTTTAAATTATTTCTAATGTAACATAAAATTAACAGAATACAATTAATCTGAAACTAATCTAGTATAGATTTCCATTAGTACCTGGAGCTACATGTTTTTAAATACACTCCACTAGCATATCAGCTCGGTTAGCAGGGGAGCACCTCTGAATCCCTCTCACTGATGAAAAACTGAGATCCAGAGATACCACAAGCAACATCGCCAAAATATGTAAGTCACGTCTTCAAAAGCAGATTATGCATCCAAAGAACAAACCTTGAAATTTTATGGGCTGTCAGTTCCTGCTAAAATAATCAGAAGTTAGGCCTGGGAATATCTGAATACCATAGCCTTGTTAGTTGAATGTCACTAATATTATCACTTACAAACCTAGAGGGAGAAGAAAAGAGGTACCTCACTCCTGTAGTCAAACCAGTGGGCCTTTCATTAGCATTTATTTTCCATATATGTTGCTAAAGGACAATTGCATGCTTCAGAATGGCTTCATGTGTTTTGCAGTACCTTATGCTTCTAAAGCATTTTAACAAAAAAAAAAGAAAATTCAGGCCCATATGTTCCTTCAGTGCCTCTGAGGTTAAGCTGTAGTTGAGCAGGAATTGGCAGGATTTCAGTCTTGGTCACAGGTACTTAAAACCTCCCTAAGTTCCATTTTAATCACATAAGCCCTTTTCTAGATCAAGACTTAATGTACAAATCCGTCTCAGAAATTTTATCCTAAGAGAATGTCCTGGGGTCATGTAAAAAGCCTGTAAGAGAAGGAATTGAAATTAGGTGATATCCTCAGATAATGTTCTCTGAATACCCTCCCCAAAAAATTGTTTTATGTTGTAATAAGCTTATGGTGCTGCTCTAAAATAAATCAGAAAATCATTAGGAAGCTACCTATTTTCAGAGTAAATGAAAGATGCCTTTCAAGAAGGGGTAGATATTTGCATCCAGAGGCTTTTTGGTTCCTGTAGATGAGGCAGGAAAATGCATAATTCCTGATCATATAGGTCATATTTGCTTTGCATTAAAGTTATAGTTAGAAGGTCAGAGGGCATCAGAAGTGGAATTAGGATGTCTCAGCATGAGACAAAACTGTGACAACTGCAGAAGGGGAGGTGAGAGGACTATTTGGAGCTGATACAGTATTAAAAAGGTGATGACTTCCATGGCACACATAGCAAAGGGAATATAGAGCATCATTTCTCTCTGCATTAATGGCTTAATACAGAGCATGAGCAAAGTCACCTGCCATAATTACAAAATATATAAAATGGGGTTTATGTCTCCTTTCAACTAAACTGATACAGCATTCTTAATATATATGTTATGAATAGATTGATTATGTACTCTGTCCTTCACTGAGGAGAGTACAGAGTTGGCACTTTATGATTTTGTGGGTTAGCAAGTTGAAAAGAAAACTGTAACTCTGCTGATGTAAATTGTTCTTGCCTTAGTTAAACCAATAAAAGATGACTGTTACAATGCTTGAAGATTTCCCTTTTCTTTCTAAATAATCTGAGTTTATGAAAATAGTCACACCATCAGTGTGGTTAGTCATCCCATTTAACACCAGAAAATTAGAATCAGTTGATTACAGTGTTCTTTGCATAAGCTCGTTCAGTTGAAATTGTTTCTAAAATTTATCATTTGATGCTTTATGTTCAGTTAATGCAGGATATGTTGTTACTCTATTTAGGCTTTGCTAAAGCTTCATTAGGTTCAGATAAAAGCTGATACCAAGTAATAAAATTATCTAAGCTCAAAAATAGAAGAAAAAAAGGAGGTTGCAATGGTTTTGTTTAAACAGACGGGGGAGATAATTTATTTTCATATACAACATTTAATAAAGCTTCTCAAAGTTACTTTTAAATGTAGCCTGTGGATTTTATACCTTTAATCTTTGTTATTCACATCCTTTTCTTTCCAGTCTTGCACATGAAGTCATAAACACTCTTTTATTAGAGAGAGGAAAAAAGTAAAAAATTGTGCAGTTAAAGAGGTCTTTGCATGCTTGTTTACTCTCAGACCTCTGGAAAGCAGCTTTTAAAATAAAGCAGAAAAGATGGCTGTCTGACATGCAAGGAAGATTTATCTTTCTTCAAATACATTTTAATGAATGTGAAAAGTTTAAACTCTCTCTGTCTCTGTGCAGCTTGCTATTCCCTTTGAAAGCAGTTTAATTTCTGTTAGCATGCAGATGCTGCTGAGACTCCGAGACTGCTAAAACAAAAAAAAACGCCTAATTTTATAAGAAAATCTGTTCCAGTATCTTAATTTTGCTTTTATTAGCTGCTTATTGCTTGAGATCACAGGTCAATAGACTCAGGGACCAAAGCAAAGGCGCTTTGCTCCACGCTTCGCCTGCTATACTATTTGAAACTTCAAAAAGTTGCATGCTGAACACATCAAAGATTGGTTGGGGTTTTTTAATACAGTAAAGGTATATAATAGAGCTTTTGTGTTTTCTCCCAAAAGTTAATAAGCATCCTGAACTTTTAACATAAAATCCTGACACTAATTCAGTGGGGCAAACTGAGTAAATCCCATGTTTTGACATGAAACCGTCTCTTGTTCTCATCAGATGGAAGTGAATATCCTGGTGGTTTTGGAGCAGAAGTCTGAAAATGTCAGAGCAGTTTATGCCTGTGAAAAGATACCCGGTGAGGAAATATGATCAATAAAGAAAAACAGTGGATTAATTTTGGGGTATACTTGGTTTTATCATCCCACCTTGCTTTCAGATGTCCAATAGTTCATGCAATGTGCATTGCAAACAGCACACATTCTACCTGCAACATCAGACAGGGCAGGTGGGAATAACAGAGAGTATCCTCTCTCAGGTTTGGTTGTGGCATTTTGTTATCCAGCTGACGTGACATATTGCCACAATACAGCATGAACATGGTGTCACTGAGCAAATGTGAAGAGTCTGTCCCAAGGGAGTGAGGGAACACCACAGCTCTGTGTCCACAGGCCCTCTGTTCCTCCTCCTGGCCACTGCAGGCATGTGTAGTTGAAAGCTTGAATGATGAAAACTGAGGTTAATGTGGACAGGTTGCAGTGGAAAGGGTACAGAGGAAATAATCAGATCCAGCGATGTACGAACTAGCAATGCGGCAGAGCTGCTTCTGCTTCAGCCTCTGCAAGCCTTTTAGTTTGGGGGGTGGGGGGTGGTGCAATGAACAAATTCTTCACACCAGAGTTCACAGATACTCTGCGCCTGATCTTCCCATACTTCCTTGGCAGTGCTAGAGGGCAATGCTCAATGCTAGAGTTGCAAGAAACTCAGAATTACTGACCCTTTATGTGTCATCTCATGAGCCATCTTTAACAAACCAAAATGAGAGGGATACTACCTTAGATACCTATGCTGTAAAAGCTAATTGCTTTTACAAGGAGTTGTGCATCTTCCTTTGAAGCAGCTGGTACTGGTCACTGCTGCAGAGCAAACCAGCTGATTCCATACGGCCATTCTGCAATTACCAGCTACTGTATGTGTTGAGATTTCCAATGTTATACAACATGTGCCCATGTGCTAGAAATTTTCCATGTGCTAGAAATTTTCCAAGTGCACATTCAAATATTCACATCCCCGGTACTCTCAGGATAAAGTATTTCTAAAAGCAAACATTAGAAGAAACTAAACTGCAAATTTGGCAAGAAAAGCAGCTGCCAAAAGTGATATTGTGTCCTTTTTCTCCCTGTAAACAGGAATGTGGTCCCCCACAAATGCCTTGTCAACTCATCTCCCAGTTGGATTCCAAAAGCTCACTTCTCACCCTCATCAGTTTTGAGCTTTAGCAGACTTCTTTTGCAGCAGGTAGAAATGTATTTTTATGATCCCAAGAAGAACTCTGTGGGACACACACAGATATTCAGAGAGAATTTGACTGACATTGTTGGCAGATTTTACAGAAATTTGTGTTTCATGACACTGCTACCACAAATATTTACTGCTACTCTGAGCTATTTCATTAAAATTATTCCCAGCTATCAAAAGAGGCAGGGGGAAAGAAGCAAATAAAAAAAAAAAAGAATATGTTGGTGTAGTGATAAAAGATAAATGAAGCATGAGCTTGGGCAGTGAAACGGTTAATTAGGAAAGAGTTACCAAAAAAATATCTCTGAGGTTATTGGGAGCTCAAGAATGACTTCTTTCTGAAGGATGAAATTAAGTTGTGTTAGACCATCACTTTGATTTTACCGATATAACTAAGGAAGATGTATTATTATTTTCATAGTAGGGGTTGATCTACTGAATTACACATTGTTGATCTGTCACTCAAAATGATAACATGGACAAGGGATCTTCTTTGATCTCGAGACAGTTGAGGTTTCAGAGAGGAGTCCACCAGGAAGATAATTTTTCAGACCTTGAACCTCAGAATATCCATGACTAAGGGAGAAACATAGCACAGAGTATATTTTTAAGCCGTCAGTGAAGACCATTGATTTGCCTTCTAACAGCTATTATGATAAGAATCTCGTAAAACTTAGAAGCCAATTGCCAACTGCATTATTACCATTACATCTCAGTTTAACTTTATCTACCAACAGTTTAAAAATAAAGCAGTTAATTCTTCATATAGGCCAAGCTGGCCAGATCTTCAGCTTTTATACGAAGCTCTCTCCTTCAAGTTCACTATAGTTATTCTGCTTTGCAACATTTGGGGACGCAGTCCTCTAAGTACACAGTATTGCAGAAGATATTTGAAAATATAGGGGCTTATTCAAAATTAGAAGTAAACAATTTTTTCCACAAATATTTGGACAATAAAGAGTAAATGACATCGTCTGGAAATGAGGCAGCAGATTTACCAAAGCAGGCCGGATAAAACAGTTGGCCAATTTAGGCTTAGATCCTCATTCAAAGCATCAGGACTCACTATGTAGTTTTCTGTTCTGGTGGCATTTGCAAGCAAATATTTATATGAGAGCCTCTTGAAGTGTGAATGTACTACTGACAGCATGTTAAAAAAAATAGAAACTACCTGAACTCTTGACAGTTGGGTTTTTTCAACTAAGTTTGCAGAATATTTTTAACCTCTGGCATCTTAACTGTCAATTAGATTTTCATAATGTAAATAGTAAACAATGGAAGAAAGGTGCAGCCCCGGGTTTCAACACAGGATGTGTAAATCTGTTTGTTCCCTGACCACAGACATCTCTATTTACCTTCTAGGACAAATTAGTAATTGCAAGTGTGTACAATCACTCACATTTTCATGTAAGACTTTACAATTGCAATATGCAAACAGGTTTTCCTTAGCCCAGTATTTACTAATGGAGACCTCTATCCACAGTCTGACTCCCAAACCTGGGCAGCTGGGGCTAAGTCAACAAAAAATCAGTGTTTCTATTCACCTCATGTTAAGGATAGAACATCAGTGCTTGGAGAAAAGGAACATCTCCAAACAAAGAGGAGCATCTGTAGCTGGTGCAATGGAGGTGTGGAGAGGAAAGGGCAGTGGAGATGTGTGCACTTTGTGTGGGTCTGTCACACCAGCTGGGGCTCTTAGCAGCATCTCTGCCCAGTCCACCTTTTCTCACAGCACTAATGGTTGCTGTGAAGCAAAAGTGACCTTTGGATTGTACCCAAAGGTCACTTTTCAGAAACAAGAAAGAGAGGAAATGTGTGCAGAAAATCCATGCAAGAAAAACAGATGAGATATAAATTAAAATGAGATATAAAGGCAAAATAGTAGACTGATGATGCATATTTCTATGCCCTCATTGTTTCCTGTCACTCTTCTACCCCAAGAATAGGAAATCGTATTTTGAACCAATGTTACAAGCTTGCGTTTGAGCAAATTAACAAATATATTCTTTTAATTTCAACATATATATTGCTAAGGCATTACTGTTGAAATTCAGTGTGAAAAAGCAAAAGCTCTGCAGGAGCCCAGAAGTAGGTTTTTCATGCCAACCATGCCTTGGCTATTCCAAAGTGTGGAGACCTTTCAAACAGCATAGTTCCTTAAGTTCCCACTCATTTTCTGTTATATTTTTAAAAAATTTTTAGTGTCTTGAAATGAGCATCAGTCTGAGCCCTACATTTTGCAGTCCTGATCTATACCCGGTCAGCCAGCCCAGCTCTCTTGTCCCTCAATGAACGTAATTTTCCTCTCTTTCTTGTCTCCTGTACTTCCAAGAACCCAAATCCTTTACCTGAATTCTCACTCATCCCATTAAAAGTGATTTAAATATAGTGCAGATGCAAGTTTCCACTCTTGGGGTGATTATCAGACATCACTCCTGCTGCTCTGAGCCAGCCAGAGGGTATGAGCACTCCATATCAGTAGGTCTATGGACTACATACCTTTTCCTTTTCGTATTTCTGCAAAATAAAGAGCCCTTCATACAAGTTGGAGAAAACTCTTAATAAATGGAGGCAAAACTTGTTTTGTTTTTCTCTCAAAGGCGTTCAGTCTTGAATGAACTAAGACAACATTCCCATTTCTTCTGAGTTTTAAGAGGAATAAAAGGCAGTATTTATAGCTTTTGCTATGGGGCCAGTAGAAGTCAGGAAATAAATAAACAGTTTCTGATGGGTGATGATGCCTGGATGGATCCAGTCCATGGATGGGATCAAGCAACCAAAGGGCTTCTTTACCACTGCCCTGTTTGCTGGAAGCCAAAAGCCACCATCCAGGTGGGAGGTCATGTCCCATGGTGAGCAAGGGGAGAGTATGAGGACAAGGTGTAGCATCCCTGGGAAGGTGTCCTGGCTGCACGCCTCCAGCAGCATCCCCCGCCAGCTCACTCACAGAGTAGCCTTGGCAGCAGACTCACAGGGGTTATTTGGGTGCATTTCTGCTTGGGGTAAAGATGTATTAGTGTCAAAATACACAAAATGCTTTGGTAGTGATGTAAAGAGGAAATAGGAAAAAGCAGAACAAAATAGTAAATGTTGCTTTAGCAGAGGGACAAAATAGAGCACAGAGTGCTCCACCTTGCATGGCAAATGTCCTTCATCATCCCAAAAAGTAAATAATCTCCCCTTTTTAGTTTCTTGTCCCACACTCTGAGCAAAAAAAAGATATTTGTGCTATTATATTACATGACAGCGCACAACTCACCAATAAAATTGAATCTAATTGGAAAATACTATTACTAGGATTTTCAAAACCAATCAGTTTTTGCCAATGGTCTTCCCTTTTGATGCCAATGAGAATTGTAATCGTAGTGAGGACTCCCCATTATTTCTGCAGAGGAATCATTAAACCAGGAGTGAATACATCAGCAGATCCCAGCTGCTGATACTCCATCCCCATTAATTCTTTATTTAGCAGGGAAAACACATGAATCCCTCTGCTGAAACCACTTAATCATTTTCCCCTGATTATTTGGCTGATTTCTTTTGGAAGACTACCCAGATTTATGTTCTGGGTTAAAGGAGACTATTGTGTTCTTTGCATTCAAGCAGAGAGAAGGCTTAAAGCTGATGAAATGACTTCCATTACTACATTAAAGAATGAAAAGCATTGCAATAAGAGGGATCTAAAGCATTAAAATAAATGGGATCTAAAATATTATAATAAATAGGATCTAAAACTCTTTACATCTTGATTCATGTCCAGAATGAAGGATGCTGTTTGATCTCTGTATTTACACCTGATGTCGATCATAACAAAAGCAGTGATATGCATAGTTGCAATACCCTGTTTTAACACACTATGGCCAAGAAGAATTGATTGAGAATTAAATCCTCAAACTACATGAGATTTTTTATTTTCTTTGCTGTTTAGCTGCATCTTGCATTATAAAATTGCAAGAATTAGCAGAATTGTTAGCCCTCTTTTAATATGAAGACTTCTGTGCTGACATTAATAATTTATGCTACTACAAAGAATCTAAGCTTTCAGTTCTCCCCCTGTCCAATTTTGCATTTCTGAACACTTTAAAGTTGGATCTTAAGTTTACTGCTTTTTACAGTTCTTTTCCTAATAGTTGACACCAAGCTTGTGTTCGATTACTTTTGGTCTTTATATACATTTTGGATATATGCTGGGATATATTGGTGGGATTTGAGAAAAGAGATGTAACAAATGGTATGATGCAGCAGTCCCATCTTCTTGCTTCACCTGCCATGCCTTCTCAGGACTTGCAATGAAATCTAATGTGATGCTTCCTTTGATTCAACACAGCAGTGCAGTGTTGATCTCTATTTATTGACTGTCCTACAATACTACCTTTTTTATAGGCACTGGTCCAAGCCCTGAAGTTCTCATGTTCCTCTTCCATCTTCTCCTGAGTACTCCTGAGCTTCAGAGCATGTTACAAGCCTATGGGGTTTGTTCAACAGTTGAGTTAATAGCTTGCTGATTAATAAGATTTTCTATCAGTTGTGGCAGTGCAAAAAGATCTCATACAGACAGAGAGACTAATTCCTCTTTTCTTGCTTTCCTTTTCCTAATTTCAAGTTCATGAACACTCAGCAGTATAAGCCTGCTAGCACCTCAAAGGCCTGCTGACAAAACAAGAGGCAGAACAATAATACTGCACAGGCAGAACTGGTGGAGAGGCTGAGAGGAACAAATGAAAGAGAGAAGAAGAGGTTCTGCATTGTGGTGGGCAGCACAGTTCTCCAGCAAGTACTCTGCTCAGGGTTACAGGGAGCTGAGGTTGTCCTCCAGCAAGAAGCTTCTAACACTGGCAGGGCTCCTGAAGGGAAGAGGTACAAGAACTGGGGCAGAACTGAGTGACCTCTATGTGTGCCAGGTTACCATGGTTGGTTCAGGGAATTGGTAGAACAGGAGAAGGACTCCTGCACTTTTCAAGGACTTCAAGGCAGGTCAGACATCACCACACTTTGTGAAACTCTTCAGCTCACAGGAAGTGGTGCAATGATGGAGCACTTCCCTAGAGGAATGTTGCTTCTAAACTGCACTGGCATGTGGCCATAGCTGTGACAGGGTGTGTGTTCCCAAGCACAATTTCCCCCATGCAAGTCCCCTGGTGCATAACCTCTGCAGTCACACACAGTGAGATGTCATCCTCTGAGGGCCCCTTGGGAGGCTTCTTAGTTAGCCCAGAAATTTGGAGTGGGGTTGGAGCCAGTGCTATTCACTTATTCCAGGAGGAGTCTCAACAATGTGAATAACACATTTGTTGCTTCCTACAATGGCTGGCAGTGGAGTACAACTGAATACATGAATAGAATTATATTTGATGAAATATGATATGACTTCTCATCTCTGAATTGATATACTGTCCTCCTGAGTGGGTCTCTGCATTTTTATATTCCCAGAACAGTGTTTAGATATTACACTGACACACACTTTTGAAATATTTCTTGCTAAATCACAGTTGGGAGTCATGGCACTGTGGCTCTGCTTAATGAAGTTGAATTTTCTTATTCATGAGAGCCTATTGTTGAGATTAGAAATTTTTTTAAAACTTTTCTGCCACAAGATCTACTGACCAAAAATTTTGTTCTGAAAAATCTCATGACTCTCAGATATCACCTTAAAAAGATCCTGCTTACTCTGGAAAATCTCCTATCTTCTATTTGTATGCCCAGCTGATGGCATAGGAAGTGGCAATAGGACTTCAAAAAGTGCTTTCTCAAAAATACCTCCTATGGTCCTACAAGGCAGTGGCACGGCCCTACTCTGAGAGGTGGCAGTTGAAGAATCAAGGCTGCTCTGGAAATTATCAGATTTAGGATGCTAGAGCCAAGCTTTTTATTCCAGTGGCAGGCTGAAGAAAACAAGTAACACTAAGATCCTTTGGATGTCATGCCAGAAACTTGCTTGAGGAGCAATGTCTGCATCCACTTTGAAATAAAGATTTTCGGTTGCATTTCTGGCTAATAATAAAAGGAATGAACAGCACGTGCTTTCACCTGGAGCAGTCCTGGAAAGACTTGCTCAAACATTGTTGAAATATAACCATGCATATTACTTAAATGCTGCTGACAGTTTTTCTCCAGCAGCACTATATGAGACTCCATAGGAAAGGAAAAGAGATGAGTTCCCATTTTGGAAGCAAAGGGTGACTCATTTGATGTAGGAAGGGCGTCATTAACGAGTTTGGAGAATGTCCTGGGCCGGATGCAGCAAGTCACCACACAGAGGCAAATGGTGGCAAACTAGGATGAGGAGGAAGAAAGAGGAAGAAAAAGGAAGCTACTGACTGAAATATGGACTCAAATGATTGTTTTCAAAATAATAAACCAGTGATAAATTCAGTACACAGGAGATGGAAGGATTTGGAGAAGAGAGAAGAGAAGAGAAGAGAAGAGAAGAGAAGAGAAGAGAAGAGAAGAGAAGAGAAGAGAAGAG
Organism: Anthoscopus minutus; assembly: GCA_013399455.1. NCBI lineage: Eukaryota > Metazoa > Chordata > Aves > Passeriformes > Paridae > Anthoscopus > Anthoscopus minutus. The sequence continues at coordinate 39,406 of VWYI01023201.1, forward strand.
AAGAGAAGAGAAGAGAAGAGAAGAGAAGAGAAGAGAATACTGACTTGTAGACATAAAGCCAACCTCCTGCTTGCATTCTGAGGAAAATCTTATGTGATCTGAGCTCAGCACCAACAGGACTTCAAGCTATTCCAGGGAAAACCAACCTCTCTATGCATATATAAACCTTCTCTTTATTCAGACACCAAAAATGCAAGCATCATGCTCCTGTCAGGAAAATGTGGTGCTGCTACTGTGGTATCTAGCAAAACCTTTATCCCCTGTGACACATCAGCCACATATTCACTGTCTTTGTAGTCTCATACATCTGAGTCAAATTCGTTAAATCATACAGTCATTGGGACTGTGTGTGAGCTATTCCTGTTTAACCAATCCCACAGTCAGGCACTTGTGCACATGGGCAATGGCAGAATGCCACTGCATTCCCACAAAGGGAGCAGCAGCTATTTTTAAAATGTGTGAGAATTATAATTTTTGGTAGCATTTTTATTTATAAGGTTTTCAAGCACAATGAGTGTAAAATAACTGTAAAATAATCCATCTTGAAAAAAAAAGAAATAATTTTAAACCCTTCTAATCTTCATATATATACACGGACATGCTCGCACATACATAATATAAATGTATAAATAAAAACATAGTTATATCTCACATTAAAGGCATCTGTGGCAAAGACTTTGGCTTCCTTTGAAGTCCTTAGTCACTCGTCAAAATATATTTCAGGTACCTTGACGGTAATGAAGGTGTTTTCTAAACAGAAGAAATATCTTTAAAAAGCCCATAAGGGCACAGCAAATAGGCAACTCATCCAAGTATATTGAAAAGCCAAAGAGTAATATCTCTTCAGAAGTTCAGTTCACAATCTGGAAATCCCCTCACTGAGTTAGAAAGGTAGAATGTTTTTTAAGGCCACCATTTCTCTTTCATAGTCAATACAGCTGCGGTCAAGCATGTAACTCAAATGTGTTCCTGAAATATCCCAGAATGCAAAAACAGGAGGCTGGGTGAGTGGCTGCAGTGTTTACTCAGGGCTGTGCTGAACCAGCACTAGCCCAAGTTGTGGGTGTACCAGTGTGTGCTGTTTGCAGCCGAGTGTACAGGAGCCTTCAGCCCTGAATGGGGCAGCATCAGGCACTGAGGTCTCTCTTTTAATGAGTAGATAGTATAATTTTGTTCTATAGCAGATAACTAGCAAGAGAAATCTTAATATGCCTTGAAAAATAGGATCTGGCTGACTAGGAGTGGAAATACTGGGTTTTTCCATTTTTGTGTGCCTACAAGCTACAGCTGGCTATGCAACATCAATGAGCTTTCGTTTTCATGTTGAATTGTATTTTTTTCATGTTTTGATGTATTCGGTTGAATACAGGCTTAGGCAATGCTGCAGGGCCGTGTCCAAGGTAGGGCAGCCACTGGACACAAGTACTCTGCGTCTCTCTTTGTCCTACTACTGCCATCTAGGGCAGGATTCAAGCGCCTGTGCCAGAGAAATGCCTTTAGGTAACCAAGAGATTTGCCTAAGACATGTAGGAAATCTGAAGCATGTTCCTAATAGTAATGGTTGTCTCTGCTGGGCCAAAGCAGCTCTTTGCAACTGAGGGAAGGGGAAACTTGGGGCAGAAGCCTAATTTTGGGGAGAGCTTTCAGCTAGTTTGCTCCTATCCCTTGCAATGCTACTGTCTGACTGTTTTCTGCTCTGTAGGACTCTGCCACCAGTATATGCTGGAGTGTCCCTTGAAAGCTCCCAGTTTGGGGCCTCAAGCCCTTCCTTCTAGTGGAGCCAAGGGATCTGGCCAGAGACAACCAGAATCCAGACTTGCCCAAGAACATGCAGTCAGCTATTTGGGAAAAGAAGGGAGGTAATTTCTGGGGTTTATCAAGGGGAGGTGAGCCCTTCTGCAGGTGAGACACACATCATCTTGCAGCAGATAACTGTTGGTGAGAGCCAAAAATAAATATATTTTTTTCAGACATAAAAAGTCTTGGTGCACTGGGATTCCAATGTAGGATTAGTGCCCTGTTGTGGCAGAAAATCTCTTGATGGTGGTTACAGAAGGGGTGACACATCTGTATGGCCCATCCAGCAAGTGGGAGGCCTGAGCTCCCTGACTGTACCACAGAAACTGAAGAAAAAATGCAGCGTCTGGGAGCAAAGACTCAGTGTAAGGGCAGGGAGGAGTAGGCTCTGCTCTGCTGCTCCAGGAGATGTGTGCTGACAGGTGGAGGTGGCTGTAGCAGGGAGGCCTGGGGCCATAGGATCAGGGAATGTGTGGAGGAATTGCAGACCTGGTGTGTGTGCAAGGATGCACAGGAGCACTGATGGGTGAGGGTATCTCTGCCTCCTGTACCTCCCTCTGTGTGGGGCTGTTTTTATGATCTCTGCTGTGGATATATAGCTGGGGAATATGTGCTTAACTGTGCTCTGGGCATCCAGGTCACACACGAGCCTCCTTGCCTTGTAATTGGTGCTGCAACCAGTTTTTGGTTGCATGGAAGTGGACACTGAGCTCCTGCTTAAGTTTCATCTAAGAAAGTGCTGTTAGCTCATGCTATATGGGAAAGCCTGCAAGTTTGGATGGAAGTAGTGAATTTCCTGATAATAATTTTCTTTCCTAAGAAAAGAAAAAACAAAGTTAAGTGCAGCAGCTGTTCCCAGAGCAATGAGAACTGAGATGCTAGCAGGTATCTGCCAAGAACAAATTTGGAATAATAATTAATGAATAGAGACAATGCTCATCAGAGGAATATCTTGGAGATGCAGATGAAATATGGTCTTCATGTAACGTTTCTGCATAAAGAAAATCTTTTGGAAAATCAAATTTATAATTGGGAGAATATATAACACTCTTGCAAATTATGTGAGTAAAATTATTCTCTTGGCATACTAGAGGATATATGTATTTCTATAATGGTTTATTTTCATTGGAAATAACAACCCTCAAATCCACTGGCTACAACAATGCTGTGATCTATGTGTGGTGCACTTGATGACACAAAACACCTCTTCTCTGTGTGGGAAGGACTAGTTAAAACACTCTGTTATATATTCCTCCAAAGCTGTGACTGAGATACCCGTGTTGACACGCAGAAACTGCTTTCCCAGGCAAGTCTGCTTCCGTGTGCTTTCCATCAGCAGCCAAAAAATGAGACACCAAAGCAACATCAGATTATGAGCATGAAGTTCAGTAGGCAATCCCCAGAGCATGGGGTGGGTCAGTGTGCCTGTGAAATTTGGTTATCTCTGATACTGCTTCTGCTCCACTGCCTCTGATACTGACTAACCCAGAACCACCTCATTCCCAAAACTGTGACTCAGGAAGTTCACAGTTAACAGAAGGATTGCTATGGACTAAAAAGAAAAGTAGGACTGATGCTCCATGTTGCCTTTCAGATTCAACAGGTGCTCCAGCCAGTGCTGGAGGGAAGGGTGGTCAGAAGGTACTGTAATGCAGGAGAATGTACTTTTGGTAGGATGTCCTTTTGAAAGAGGTCAGCATGAGTTAGCTTATTTGGATGAAATTCTTGTTTCTGAATTAAACCTTTGACAGTCTTCTTGGCCTGGAGTAATCATAAAGAAATTCCAAGATCTTTCACTAAATGCGAAATCTCATCTCATTCAAAGCCAGGCATCCAAAAGAAGAAAGATGTGCCCCAGAAGAAGGTATAAGCTATGCCAGATCAAGCAGTTGTTCTGAATTATTTAACACTAAAGGGGCCACCAGGTTTAAGCCCTGTATGAAAGTGCAGTAAATAATGTAACCAGTTTCAAAAGACATTACTGTTGTTTGTGTGGTGCCCTAACATGTGCACAGTCATTACCAGACAAATAAAACTGATTCTGTTTCAGCCTGGAGGAGTTGTTTTTACTAGACAGAGCACACAGCATTAAAACACAAGTCAGGAGGGGGCTGGGAGAGACAGAAATTTTGACAGACTCAGGGAGTAGTGGCAGCATCATTCCCCCTAATACAATCAGCTGTGCGCTCCAAAATAATAATCCAGGAAACTTGTCAGGCTGTAGGACATCTAAGGCTGTCAGCATAACTTCCATTTCAGAGAAAATAAAATAGCCAAGTGTCCTTATGGCTGCAAAGCTGCTAGGTAAAACTGATTGAGTATAGCAAACAAAGGATTTTAAAATGAAGAGGAGCTAACACCTTGAGGGGAAAAAAATAAAAAATGCAAGCAATTTATTTTCTTTTATTCCTATTAAGCAAAATCCCATTGAAACACAATTTTCCAATATGTAAAACAGTCTCCAATACATTTTCCCTAAAACCACACCCCTCAATGTTTTTTATTGCCTAAAACCTCATAGAACCTTTTGCAAGTCTTAAGGACGTATTATTCCCAAAGGAAGGCTGAAGAAAAAAAGATATTTTATTTTAAAAGAAAAGCAAAAACGCATAAGTTGATTTAACATTCTGGGCATGACAGAGTAACTGAATAGATTTTGGGGCTTTTGTTTGGGAGAAAAAAAATCTATAAAACCAAATAGAAAATATAAAGCCAAAAAGAAAGAGAGAGGTTTTCTAAGAAAGTGGTTTGTGAAAAATATATGTCAAGCAAGTATTCTTAAAAAGATACTTAGATACTCTCTTTTTCTTCACAAAATCTGGTTTTAGTACTGTGATTTTCCCTGTACAGTGCTTTCATCTATGCATATTGCTAGCTATACCAAAGAATACAAATATATTGAAATGGCTGCAAGGGAAAAAATATATACCAGGAACTAAGGGGTAAATAAAGAAATTGCAGCCATATCAACATTATCTGAAGCTCAAGTATTGTGCACATAGAAATTTTCTAAACAAAATCACTGTTAAAAAACAAATTTGAGCAACTCAAGGTTAAGAAAAGCAGCTCAGGTAAACGTCTGAAGAACCTAAATTGTCCTTACAGACATTCCATGCAATCAGCATATTATTAAAACATTTTAGTACCAATCACTCCTGCTTCAGTGACTTTGTTTTTTTAAGATATTGTCCTTTAATAAAATGATTCACCTTCCTGATGCACTTACTGTGACATAAGTGTTATTTTCCCTTCATGTTTAGCAATATATAATTGTAAACAAGTAACAAATCCATCTTTCTTTATTCCTCAAATATAACCTGCCTGAGAATTTGGTTTTCAAAGACCTTCACAACAAAAATGACAATTAAATTTTACTACAAAATAACATCATTAAAGTCTAATAGTGTCTTAATAGTTTGGGAAGGGAAGTAACAGAAGCTCAATTGTTTTAGGAGAGAAACCCACCCACAATGTCTTATTTTTAGTGAACCTATTTTTAGCATTCTAAAATTAGCATTAGAATAACAAAGTAGTAAACCAAGGTCCTAGACTACTTCATTATCTTAGTTATTAGCCTGACAGCCTAAGTGACTCGATTAAACATCAATGACAGAAGAGATGAAGAGTTTAAAGGTCAATAAATATGGTGATAGGAATCCTTCAAAGTAGCCTTTTGCTACAGACTTCTGGGGTTTAAATGTTGACAAGCTAATTAGTCCTCTTTCTTAATTTAGCAAGCAGCTCTTGATCAGCTGGTCAGTGAACAGCTGATCGCAATTGCTCATTTTTAAGTTCACAGAGGTCTAACTCAACCTAAATTAAACTTGTAAACAGCAGAAATGAAAGCCAGATCCCAAGTAGTTGTTGATCTTAATTGTACTGTTGTTGGAGAAAAATCTATTCCCAAGTTTTTAAATGAATTATGCCATTGAGCCAAATTCTCGTTCACAGTCACATGGGAATGAGCCACCTCACTTATGTCCATCCAGGTGGATGAGTCTTGAGAGTATGAAGATTTAATAGGGGAAGTGTGAAAAGAAACAGACTATAACATTTTCAGTTGCCTTCTTAATCTCTCACAACCTCTCAGTTTTCCCCATTGAGTCAGGATCTCAACAATTACCCTGAAAGAGATAATCTAAATTCTCTATGAATTCAGAGGACTGCAGGTAGAAGAGGGCAGATAAAGGTAGCTCCACTGCCACCGTGGTCAATGTATAACATATTCATCGGCCAGGTAGGAAACCTCCTCACGGCATCCTGCTTTGCCTGTGGTGTACCAAAGAAACGGCCAGGGTGGCAGAAATCTCTCAGTCCTCTCGTTCCTTTCCTGTCGGGGAAGGATTTGAAGAAAATCCTAAAAGCTTTCAAAGGAAGCATGAAGCTCCTTCAGTTCCTCACTAGCCTGTTATTAACACTGTTTGTCTCCTATTCCTGCCATTAATGACCTTGCAACTACTGGTATCAAAAAGCAGTGTATTCTTTCATAGAGATGTATGTCCTGTGGTGGCTTTTCAATAGCTCTGCTGGCCATTTGTGCTAGCTGCCCCTTTTTTATATTAAGGGAATTGGAGACTATGTTTACATACAAATACAGATAAGTAATAGGAAATGCAGCGCTTGTAAAAAGAAAATGAGCCACATGCAACAAAAAAGAATTTTGCATCAATTTCTCTAAAGCTTTAAGGCTATATGAGGGTTGGTAAGCACAGGGGAAATAGAAAAGCAAAGAATATACTGTGCAGAGCAAGACAGGACATTGAAGCCTTGACAGAAGTAAAGGGATCTCGGGGATGCAAGGATAAAGCAGTGCAGGAGATACGATAAAAATAGAGCAAACACTGGACAAAAAGGCTCCAGAAGGAAAGAGACAGCAAAACTTTCACCCCGGTTTCAGCCAGTAATATTCTTTTCCTCTTTGCAGTTTCTTTTCAAATGCTTCAGTGTTTTGTCTGATCCTGGCTGCTTTGTGGCCTACTTTCACCATGCCTGTAGGTAGTGGCTTAGATGGAAGAGCTTCCAGCTGAGTATTACAAGGGAGAATCAGGCTAGAAAATGGCATATGTGCATATAAGAAGACTCCAAGGAACAGACCAGCCCAAATAAAAGAAAAAAATTGGGTGTTAGTTTCACTGAAAAGGCTGGAGGCCTTCACTGGAACTGCTGAAAAATTGCATCTGAGTGGAGAAAGCACTATATTAGTGCTTTGATAGCTTTGTGATAAAAAAATTGTTGATAAACTGCACTGCTTCATCATGCATTCTTCCTTCTATTAGTTAAAACATGTACCAATCAGATTTGTATGCAATAAAATTAATATATGGCTGGAGATTAGTGAGTTTTCCACATTTTTCAACCTACTTTGTTACTGAGACTGAAAATCTGACTCTCTTATGTCACATGTGTTTGTTCTAAAATCTATTCAGTAATAATCTAGTGCTTGGATGTGTATGTATCTATGTATAATATCTTAGATATTATAAACTCAATCCATATCCCATGGAAGGAACACAGAGCTGTTTGAGTGCTCACAGGTGGCAATATTTCTCCACTCACAACCAGTGAGTCCCAAAGGACAAGAAAGCAAAATTTGCCTGGTGTAGGGGACATCAAACACAGAAAACCAGAAATGTGGTAGTAAATTGGGGCAATACTTCTGATCTCCCCACCCTTGCCTCCTGGCTATGGACAACTGATGATGCTCCTTCTCCACAGCTGGACTGCAGCTCCTTGTCTGGACTTGGTTGTTAGTTCACATTGACTCTGTCCATACTAATAAATTAAATAACCCTGAAGAATGTTTCCAGGCACTAGAAATCAATCATTCAGCCTTTCAAATTGTCTGGGGATTACTGACAGTTTAATAGCATGGACTCAAGCCGTCCCATGCCAGCCAGCCTCAGAACCAGAAGAGCCCTGGGCACATTGACACTGCCCCTTGCCCCCCCGTTGTCAGGTTGAAACCAAACTTGTCGTAGTGCTGGTGTGGAGTCTGAGGACAGAGGTTGTCCCAGCCCTTCATGCTGAGCTGTGCCTCTTCAGATCAAGCTTCTGCTGCCTGGAGTTATTTGAATCATTACAGTGGTGTCCTGTTTACCCAAATTGGAAGATTAAGGGTCAAAACTGGTGCCAGGAGATTGCAGAAGACCCCAGTTTCTCAGTAACAGGTACCAGCTCTCCAGCCTCTTAATCTCTCACAGCACTTGCAGCCCCATTCACACATGTATTTACTACCATCCTAGCGTGAAGAGACTGCTTTGCACATGAAATCTCAGTGGGATGTTCTTGGCATTCAACTAGCCAGAATTGAGAAGCCGCAGCTGGAATGACTACACTCCACCACCTGCAGCTGCTCCCTGTGTCCTCCTTCATCTCTAAGCCTCAGACCCAACTTTTAAGGGGAATTAAAATGATCCCATAGTAGAGTCAGAGAACTATAATACAAAATGCAAGAAAAAGGGCATACACCAATAGGATTACCAGTTTACTAAGGAATATTTGATAGACAACCTCTTTAGTTGTCATATAAGGAAAACTCTGCTTTGTTGACTGTCCTAAACCCCAGTGAAACTCTGGTCAACAAACCTACCTGAGCAGATGAAAACATATTAATAAGAAGCTCTCCTTGAACATAAAGGTCATTCTACTCATTCTTTGCAGTGTTCCAACATGCAGATGTATCTGCAAATCTACTTTACCAGAAAGAATTTTTGTCCACATTTAGCTGCCCCATGGAGAGGGAAGTAAGACAGTGATCCTCGCTATCAGAGCTGCCTCTTCTTTCCATGTAACTTGGTGCACTTGTGTTCAGACTCTCACATAGGCTTGACCCCTATATCACAGCTTCTTAGGTACAGGATATGAATCAGAAATCTGTAGTAGCATCATTTTAGTGCTGTTTATTTGTTTGGCTCAAAGATCAAGAGCTGTTTTATTTCTTTCCTCTCCTTGGCCGTTCAACCACTGCTGTGATTTCTTTAAGTGCATTATCATAACTTTTACAGCACAGTGGGAGCAAAAGCTTTACTCCAATTGGCATCTACTTCCACCTGGATGTATGTTAAATACATGGCCAGAGGGAACTGCCCCCAGCAAAAAGATATTTCTGATCTCCATTTGTAGTATAAGATGCCGAAATCTCATCCCCAGACACTATGAAGTGATTTGGTTTAACTGAAAATTGAGATGGGAGCAGCAGCATTTGGCAGTATCTTAGTTCATGTTGATACTGTAATTACTTTTACTGATCATTTCATTCACACGTGGTCTGCCCTCAAGGACAGAAGTGCTATTCTCCTGGAAAAGGTGGGGAAAATGGAGCAGATATCATCATCATTTTCAGAAAGAAGCTGTATGAGAAAAATCCCAACTGATTCAAGTAAGCCTAGCAAGCCAGTTATATATGGTAAGTAAAACTGCTCACTGATACTGACTTCTGTCAGTTTTGCAAGAGAAAAGAACACTTTTTTGCTGACATAACCACACAGCACCATAATCGCAAGTCTCTACGAGTTAAAAAAATAATTTAAAAGGGACCTCGCCACAGACAGAATTTTTCAGAAATAGTATCACTTGTGGAATCACAGGCCAAGTTAAAAAAGAATCCAGTTGATTGCGAAAGAGTAGTGCACCATTTTTTTCTGTAGTGCTTTTGGAAGCTGGTATTTTGTAGGCAACAAACTCCATTATTGTTTTGACAACATATGGACCTTGAAAGTGTAGGCACTGTTGCATTCTCTAAAATGGTATATTGATTCTTACTTTTTGGTTTGAAGGGGAGTTGCCAGCCAAACTCTTACTAAGGTCTCACTGAAAATCAGTTAATCAGACTTGGTGTTTTGCCTGCTGAAAGGGCATGGAAACTTTCAAGCAAAATATTGCCTCATTCTCAAGCTTGGATGTAAAAAATGTATTCAATTTAGCTGTTTTTAATAAAACAAAAATTCTGTCCATTTTCTTCAAGAGGAGCATATGCGGCTGTACTAAGAATGACTAAAATTTTATTTGACAACCAATAGGGTAATTAGTAAATTAAAGCTTGTTTGTTTTGATGTCTGATTTATTTGAGTGACACTAGGATTTTCACTCTAAACTAACTCTTTTTTTCAAAATTCACCACCCACTGGATTTTATTCTTTTAAGTTTATTCCTCTGGAACACAGCTCTGCTTCCTCCTGCTGCAGAAGACCAGCAGATGTTAATCAGATCTCAGTGTTTTTTTAAATTTTCTTAAAGAAGTCTTGTATTGTCAGTTTGCTTAACACTAAAGACTTCAATGCAAACCCTGACTACAATATGTCAAGGGAAAGTCTACTTATTGAGGAAGTAAAGTTACATAATCTCATTTTCAATTACGTTTCATTTAGGGCATGTTCTCATCATCACCCACTATTAAATACAAAGATTCTTGACAAGGAACTCCTTGAGGAAAACATGTCATGTTTAAGGATATATAGCACACATGCTTTGTAAAGGGCCAGAAACCTTGTTTAAAAAATCCTAACAGCTCAATGCTTTAATTATTCTGGGCAGAGCCTCTGCAAATCTGACCCATATAGGTCCCATTAGGGAAAATATGGTGATTACAGGTGGGGTACAATCCCCTTGTCAGCTTTCACATCATGTGCTAGTGGCATCTTTAGTGTGAACGTAAATTTCCTGCTAAGAGATGGATGGGTTATGTTGAAGATTAAAGAAAGGTAAAGGATGCTTCAGAAAATCCACATTTTTGTTGTCTAAATATTATAGGCTAATTTAGTCCCTGGTGCAGGGCTGGGAGCTGTTGCTAAGATGAACTTTACACAGTTAATTTTTGCTTTGCAGAAATGCACCCTTGCATATGGGGCAATGCAGAACTGTGCTAAATTGACCTATGTAAGCACTGTCACCTTGTTATTAAAAAGAAATTTAGCTTCCTTGAAGGAAGTGTGATCTCAGAAAATGCCTGCCCAAAACTGGAGACACATGTGACTGCTGGATGGGTCACATTGTTATCATAGGCAGGTTGGTGTCACACTTTCTGCAGAACAGGACCCTCGAGGAAGAGCATCTGGGAAAGGAAATAACATCTGCCTCTGCGCTCTGCTGGGAGAGCCAGCACAGGAGTACCTGGTCCTAGAAGAAGGTGGTTGAAACAGATGGCTTTAAAGCCAAACTGAAACATGTTTAAATTAAGCAAGATTTTAAAGCACTTTAGACCAAATTATTCTCTACTAGAAGTTTGTTGGTGTTTGTGGAGTTACGCCCTGGATGAATCGGGTTCTCTGGCATGAGAAATTAATACTGCCTGACTTTAAATAGAGCATGAGCTGTTTGCAGTTGAGCCAGGCTTGTTCCCTCACGGAAAAAAAATTCCTTTCAACCTTTGTACCCCATGATTTTGTGTTCTTATAAATGGGCTGACTGAATAAAACAAAATGTAGCAGGGTACCATGCTGTGTGTACATGTCAGGCAGACTTATTTAAAAGTCCTAACTTATGAGCTGGTTTTTTCCAAGGCCATAGATTTTCATTAGCTATTTGCTGTGTTAATAAGAGACAACCACAGCAACAAGTGGAACAAATGTTAGCTTTGAAATACAGAGCACCTCTTAAACCAACAGAACTGGCAATAAATAGTGTGTGTATATTCGCTCATTTGGCAAAGGTAGAAGTTCAAATTATGTCTTATGGCTAGCTGACATATACCTGACCAAATTCATCCCTAGGGCAACTCCACCAGCATCAGAGGGGCTACTCAGGGAATGAATTTGTGATTTTTCTCTTAACACCACTTCATTCCAAACATATTTGTTTTTTTCATGGGCTATTCAATATGGTCCAGCTGATACACCAGAGAAACAGGACTGCAAAGACCTGTATATTGTATCTGGCTCTTCCTTTGTGCCTCTGTCACAATTGCTATTTCTAATGTGTGGCCATTAGCTCCACACACTTTTTGTGGAGCAGGAACGCTTTCTTGTGTTTATACCACACCAAAAAATCAGGTTTTGCTCCCTTAAAGACTTCTAAAAAGGTCATATAAAAATGCAAGACATTAACCTTGAAAGAATAAGTTAGCCTGAGGAATCATGGCAGAATTAATCCAATCTGCTCTTCTGTTGGATTTTGCTCAGATTGAGGTAGCTGACCCTTCTCTTCATCTACATGGTGTCAGAGGATACAGATGAGACCAGTAGGTAATTCCCCAATGCTTTTCTGGTTTTACCATATTGCTTAAAAAAGATGGACACGTGTCAGCAAACATGGCAAAGTCCCATCTGGCTAAATCCTCCCTCATTCATTTTTTCATGCTGGCTCAGACAGAAAATGCACACATATAAATCTGAATGCACAAATACAACCTTACTGTGATGTCCTTGCAGAAGGACATTTAATTATGTGCTACCATTTACTTTGTATTTTGCTGGGAGTCACTACATAATACAATTACAAATTAATTGTAAATTAATTGCAATTTACAATGAGCAATTTGGTGAGCTGAGGCTGTTAGGAGATGGCTACTGAGAGCCCAGACATAGGAGGAGAGTCCCCTCTGCACCTCTGCAAATGTGGTGAGATTGGTAGATCTCCCCATCAATCAGAGTGGTAAAGGGGATGGATGTCTTCACTTATTCACCTGTCCCGCACAACATGTCAAGGAGGAATGCTACTGACCCAGCCAGAAGTATAGACCTGCCTGCAAAACTATTGCCACCAGCTGCAGATCTCATCTGAAACTGGAAAATCTGGTACCTAGAGATGTGATCAGCACAGACATAGAGACAATAAAATTTTGACCGAGAAACACCCTTCTTTTCCAGGAAGAACAGCAGCACTGTTCCTTACTGTAGGTGCTTTATCTATTGGGATATTAAAAAGCTTTGTCTGTTGGACTATATAAAGTTGGGCTGCTTTTGCATGGAGATAGGTCATTTCTTTGTGCCTCGCACTCTGCAGTTACAGCTACAGCTACTGTTACAGCTCTACATCTTGCCAGCACAATTTTTCTTAAATTTGGCCCTACGAGTGTGATTGGTAAAGACAAAACCACTAAATTCCATGAAAACAGTCTGAAAAGTCTAGAAGTAATTTGTGGATTTTAAAATTAAACATTTAAAATTAAAATTTTAAAAATTGCTATCAAAATTGTATAATTTATTCCATTTCTATTACAATTTAATGTATAAAAGCACAAAGAAAAATTAAATCCTCATTCTGTTATATATTCAATCCTGTATGTTCAGTATATGTGATTTGCATGTTCCTTCTTTCATCCTGGTGTCATGCTACTCAGTCCAGCATGCTGTGAATCAACTTGGATTTTTTTTCCTGGGGTTTTCTGGTTTTGTATCTTCAGAACTGACTTAATCTTGCTGAATTTCTGCCTATTTGCCATCCTTGTGGAGCTGCAGATTTCAAGTCCTCCCATCCCTCCCTGTTCTGCAGGCTCTTGGGAGTCCCTCAGCCGTGTCAAAGCTTATTTGCCCCTGCTGAACTGCCTGAGAGGCAAGGCACTGGGACAGCATGCCTGTTCAGGCTGATACATTTGTGCTTTAAAATCCAGGATAATAAGGAGAGGAAATACATGGCTTGAAGATGTCTTCTGGCCATATCCTATGTGAGCTCTTCCTTCAAAAATTATTATGCTCCTTTTTAAAACTAATTCCAAATAAAACACGTTGGCGGATGCAGTTTCTGAGACGCTGGTAGCTGAGTTTTCGCGTTACTCATGTGGATGTGCTACTGGCAACAGAGACTTTTGCATAACCTGCTGCAAATATATGACAGACAGCTTGTCAGGAAATGCTCAGTATAGGCAATGATTTGGGACTAATTTCATGGATGTTTTCCAGTTTCTATTTTCTCCCCTGATCCTCCTTTCTCTTTCTCTGAATGAGAGGGCTCCTGAAATTTCCTGCTTAACATCTTTCACTTTGAATAAAAGATATGCTAAACATACCCCCTGCAGCTGGTCCTGCTGAAATTGCTCCTCTGGAGGGACCAGCAGATGATGTTGCTGGATTTGAGAAGGTCCAGGCAGGAAGGTTTAGCCCCCAGCACAGCCCACACTGAAGCCTGCAACCTGAAACACCCCCTCCAGCTCTGCTCCCCACCTTCCCCTCGCACACGCGTGTGCACAGGCACACACACATGCAGAGGCAGGCAGGGACTTTAAATGAACCCAGATGGCTGGCACACAGGGAGTAGGCATCCTGGAAAAGTGCCGCAGGGCGCTCTGGTTGCTGTCATCTTATTCTACAAACCAAGTGCCTTCAAGATGTCTGTGTTGTTTCTTAATCGGAGATCACTCCTGTTTCGGCTCGTAGCCCCTTCCTGTTGGGAAATGTCAGTGAGGCATCAGAGAGATACACAAAGATTGATTTGACTCAAATCAACCATTCCCTTAACTCAGAGGTTGTAGATTATTATCCTTAATAAAGACCATATTGTAATAAAACCCAAATCAGATCCCAATTGAGAGACTGTATTTTCCCTTCTCCCGTGTGTGCACTGTTGTTTGATTGAGTGATTTGATTCTTGTGCAAAAGAAGTTAATTGTCTAAGAGTAATACAAAATGTTGATAAGTGTGAATGTGATGAATTCTGATAACCAGTTTCAATTACTTTTTTCTTCTTTGTTTTTTTCTGTTTCGGTCATACTGAACACATGTTTCTTTATTTCTCTATAAAAATATGCAAACAATTACCTGGCTTTGGAGACATAATTACAAAGAGGTTCATCTCTAAAAGATTATTATTGATTTATAGAGTTCTTTAGTTTAATGGAAGACAGACAGGAATAAAAAGAAACTCTACCTTCCCCACAAATAATAGATGAGCAAGAAGGGTAATGTAAGATTTAGAAGTGATTTTTATAAGATACACAAGATGTTTGTTTTGGAGAGGTGTTTCTTGCACACAGAGTCATTCAGAAACCATAACATACAAAGGTCAGTACATCTTCTCCTGTGAGTAATTCAGCATGAGGCATTCTGACAGGCCTTGATAGCCATCTATCACAGAGCTAGATGATAGCGTTATTTGCAGATAACACTAAAGACAAAGTGTATGGGGTAATTGGCAACACCAGACCTGGTACTGGATTTAAAAGAGAGTTACATGAACAGAAATGCATCTAAGAGGAAAATCAGTCAACTTGTGATCAGCAACTACCAACCATTGATTCTGGAGTGGTTTGTTGGTGGTTTTTTTCATAGGTACAAATTTATAAATAAATATGTGTGGGAGGGTAGAGCCCCGTTTCTGTGCACCTGATCTTCATCCATCTCATCTTGATCTCTCAGGGAAACATCTCAGTGACACAGGTAGGAATGGGATCATGCCCTTGCAGAGGACACTACCTCCAACAGTCGAGGGTTTGGGTTCCTTTTCATGTCATTTTTTTTGTGTGACTTGTGTCTGCTTTCTGATGCCATAAGCCCTTCAGGGCAAGGACTGCCATTTAGTCTGGCATGCACCCATGACCAATAGACTATTGTGGGACACTGGTGGCATCACCTAATGGAGGGAGCTGGCTCTAGCACCACAAACTGCTTCCAGACTGGGCTTGTGTAGTCATTAATTGGCAAGTCCTACTAAGAGACAGATATGGGTGCTGCAGCCATAGGCAACAGCAGAGTTGATTCCCTCATTTCTGTGAGTATTGAGACAAAACAAAGCCTGGTTTGTCTTATTTACATGTGTGCAGCAACATGGATTTGCTTTTAAATGAACAACCTGGAACAAATGTTATATTTGTGGTAATGCAGTGAAACAAAACAGTGAAAATAAAATTATTCACTGTTATCAACTGTTAAAGTATACAATTCATCCATTTGGATTTAAGCAAAACATCTCTGATTCTCATTCACATGACATCCTGTGTTTTCCCCTTCCTGGTTCCAGCTCTCTGGTATGCACCCCACCAAGGCTTTGGGGCTTTTGGGTGGGAGCTTTCTTGTGCCCTGAGAGCTCTTGTGGCAAGCACACTTCTGTTGGCTCTGCTTTATAATTAACATTACCTGAATCTGATAAAACTGCTTGTAAACTAGCATAGTCTGAAGCAATTTTGAAGGAGAAACAGATAAAATCAATAGTGCATCATATGCCTCGTGGTTTTATTTGTTCTTGATGTCCATTCAGCTTGCCTTGTTGTTGTTTTTTCTGTCTACAGCATGGAAATTTTCAGAATAATGGTCTTTTGTCTGGCAGCATTGCAGAGGGAGTCAAGAGCTCCAGTCTAGGCTCAGGGCAGCTCCAGTGCAGCTCCATTGTGGCCATGTGAGCTCTGCTGGCACCCTAAAGCAGCAGGATGGGGCTGGATGGACCAACTCTTATTTGATTTTATTAAATAATTTTTATTGTTGAAGTTGCATGTTGGAAAGATTTTTTGTGACTGCTTTAGATGAACACCTTCCAGCATTTTATACAAGCATAGGTGCAAAGACTATTCATGCTGTCATTTTCTCCTAGTGCACATGTTCAAGATCCCTGGGTTTAACCCCCTACATAGATGTCATTTGTTATATTGTTCTCAGCAGAACACAAACCTTTCTGCTTTATGCCTTTTGACAACAGTAAGCAACTGCTGCTGCTGAACATTATCATAATTTAACTTTGTGTCTTGCAATGTAGAAAATAAGAAGTGCGGGATTATGTCTCATTTTACATACAATCTTATAATGAGCCATAATATCCTCTCGGAGATTTTGCCATATGAGAAAATAAGACAAGCAACAGGTTTGCTGAAGAATTTTTTTCACTTATGTGTCTATATTGAATTACTGCCTTACACCTGATTATACTCATTTAGTTCCAGTTCTCAAAGGTAATGGAATTCCAGATCCTTCTCATAAACTAGAAGCCAACTGAAATCATGTTCCATGAAGAGTATTTAAGAATTTGAAAACTTAGAGGATCCAACTCATTGTCAATGAAATAGATAGTTAATTTTGTGTCCTGTGGTTCATAAGATTCAGCTGTAAGAAAACAAATTTAGAAAGTTTAAATGTCCTCAGTAGTTCCTAAGATTATTTTTTTTGCCAGATGCACCTTCAGCAGTGGCAAAAGTATGAGTTAAGCTATCCAGCAGCAGAAATGGCAGCAGATAATTTCTGTTTGAAGCAGCCAGGAAGCCTCTCATGGTATCTGCATCTCAGAACCATGACACAGTTCCTGAGGTATGGGAACCTGAGGCTTACCTGAGCTTCACCTTAGTACTGCATCTGCAGCTCAGCCTAGGAAGCCACAGCAATATCTCCCTGCCCCCTCAGCTTTGATATTCAAAGCTTCTGCAGACAGACCTGGCACATCTTGGTCTGTGAGCTCAGTCACATCCTATGTCAGTAAAAAAGAGCTGGTTTTCACTATCATGTAAGCCAGGGAAAATACAGCTGATGGAATGAATGCCTGCAGAATGCCTCAGAGAAAAGTTACTAACCTCCGAGTGGCCCACAGGGTCCTATTTTCTCCAAATAGAGCTGAGCTGTGTTTCCTTTTATTGCACAGCCTTAATAGTGATCATTGATCAGCACAGCCAATGTTATTTAATTTTGTTTAGGGCTCATTTTTAAATGGGATTGCAGTTACGGTTTTGCAACTTATTCATTTTGCATCTCATGATAATAGAGAAAAGTGACACAAAGGATGTGAATGGTGACACTGTGCAGCTGATGAAGTAAAGTCAATTAACAGCTAATAGCTGGCAGATAGCAGCAGATCAGTTGATTAAACAGATAGCAGAAAGCTTGACATTTGCCATCCACAAACTCAGAATATTGCTCTCATCTGTTCTCTAGGAAATACTTTGGGAAACAAAAGTTCTCTTTGTGGCTTCAGTCTGCTAAAAAAGCAAACATGAGAAGGAGGTGACCTGCTTCCCTCCAGAGGGCTGAAGAGCTGGTGCTTCGGAACAGGAGAAAAAGCCATATTCCCAAGATGATATTTCCATCAATAAATGGAGAACCTGTGGGATCACCTCCAACATTCAGAAGAGGCAGCTTCTCCCTGGTCCTTCCTCCAGTGGCTGGGTGCTCTAAACTGCAGAAGAAATAATATAGCTGAAAAGAATGGCTCAACTATTTAACTCCTTCCTTAAATGGAAACTGTTCAAATGCTTCCCTCATTTGTCTGTCCCTGTGGTGTATGAGAAAAATGGCTTGTGGGCTCTGCCTGGTGCCACAGAGATGAGAGGACGCACATGGCTCGCTGCTCCTCTCTAAGGATCCCTTTGTTCCTCCCAGTCCCTGGGGCACATGTTCCATGTGAGGCAATGACAGTTTTTGTTATCACACAGACGTATCAGTTTCAGTGACAATCAGTCCCTTTTCAAAAAAACATTATTTCTCATGATTGTCTCTCTCTTGGAAAATGTGGCCTTTAAAGCCAAAGTGGGGGGAAAGAAGACTGAAAGGGAGACAACAAATGTCCTGGCGACAAAGAAGTTAAATGGTGTGTTATGGGACAATCAGTCAATTGGGTTGAAAGGGTATAAATCAATATATGTGCATGCAGAAAGGAAACACTGGACCTTACATTGTGAAAGAAAGAGGGAGCGTTTTGTCCTGCCTGTGCAGGTTTAGCAGATACTGCGAAGGAAACTGCTCATACAAGAGGCATAAAGAGAGGGAAGAAGGCGGAGGAGAGGGGGGAAGGGAGAAGGGGGGAAGAAGGTGAGGGGCTTGCTAATAACTACATGTTTTTTGCTTCCTTCCTAACTCAATGGTACATGTGACCTCATGAAACCAATAAGTTATGAGCATCTGATGTAAAAATTCCCCCCCAAAATGCTCCTTTAGCAAAGACCACTGGGTAAACCATGTCATGACTAATTTCTGCAAATGCCTTGATTTAAGGCAGGCACAGGACCTGAAATTCACACCAGCTCTTTGTGTGCTGGAGTCAAGCAGATACTAGGCTTGGTGAGAAGAAACTGCATACTTCCTATTTTATTTCACCACTGCTCGACCTGCTTTTCCTCAGACTTAAAATCATTTGCC
This sequence comes from Anthoscopus minutus, assembly GCA_013399455.1. Lineage (NCBI taxonomy): Eukaryota > Metazoa > Chordata > Aves > Passeriformes > Paridae > Anthoscopus > Anthoscopus minutus. The sequence continues at coordinate 58,182 of VWYI01023201.1, forward strand.
AGGTCAAAATAAACTCTTCAGAATCCCAATGTGAAAAATGTACCTAACAATTCAACCCTTGTAAGTTGGGAATTGGAAGAGAAAGTGCAGTGGAGTCTAATTAAATTATATAATAAGCAGCTTAACTTGTGGTTTCACTTTGGTTTCTGTTATTCTTATTATCATAAGCGCTGTAGCTGGCAAAGAGCTATTGAAATATGCATAGCAGAAATGACCAAACTGGAGATGTTTGGGTTTCACAAGAGCTTGTCTGTCAGAGGTTGGTTTTGCAAAGTTGAATCCAGAAGGGAGGTCAGGCTAATTCCAATTTAGTTCAAAATTTTCCTCATAGGTAGCAATGAGTTCTACATTTGACCTATCTTTATTAAGGAAAAAAATCAAAGGAGATCTGGATTTGCAAATCCTCACCTGTCAGGTCCTGATTTGCAAAATGAAAACCAGTGCTGGCTCAGATTTGGGTGAAGCTGAGTATATAATCCTGGCTTTAGCCTTCTCTCATTAACAAGTTAGTTGATATTGCCTAGAAGATGGCACTTCAAAGATGGGATGGTGCTCCTGGCACCCTGGCAGTGTTGTAAAATGGTCCCCCACCCCACCACTCTGAGCTACCAAAGCTTGTCCTTTTTGTTTAAGCCTGGTCTAGTGACAGGGGTATGTCTGCAGGAGCCAGAAAAGCAAAGCTGCTGATGCAGTGGGTGAGGGAGTGCCCAGATAAGCTGCCACCAGGGAGAGTGACAATTTACAGAGGTCAGCAGCTGCTGGCAGGGGACACTCCAACATCTTAAGCCAGTACCATTTTTTTGAGTAATAATTTATGGTCTGTGTAGAATATATATGTTGGCTGAGATTAACACTGTGCTTTGCCTTTATTGTCAGTAAAGCTGTCTGGTATTTACATAGCAGTGGGTTCCTTCTTAAGTGAGTGCTCGTAAATTTGGCTAATCATAACAGAAATCTTTCCACAGGTTTCCTATACATCTCATCCTGCTATGGAAATGAGTTGCACTGCCCACTGAAATCTGAATCTGGATCTGGGGCTTCAGCTTGGCAACATTTCTAGTTTTGAAGACTGTCTCATGCAAGAGTCAAGTAAGAATAATTTCAGTCTGTTTAGTGGTCTATAAATCCAAGTGCCCCAAGTACTAATGAATCATTCTGTTCTCTGCCCCAGGGGTTTGACTATTACAAACAATGACTGAAGTCATCAGCAAAAGACGAGGTCACAGGCTGAAAGAGGAAAATATGCTTTTTCATTTCTAGAATAAAAAAATTGAATGCATTGTCTGAAAATGTCAGTGCATGAACTAGGCTAAATGGAAGCAGACTAAGTTGGGCTCTGACATCTAATGCTTCCTCCTCCACTCCTATTTTGTTTAATTTGACAGCTACTTACCAAGATACACAAGCTCAAAAATTCAGAATAAGTTGCTAAGGAAGAAGTTTACCACATTATCCATCTTCTTTCTTGGCACTGGAAAGTCTAAGGGCTGAAGGCAGGGATGAGAAGGGAGAGCTCTGGGCTCCAATTTGGACATTGCCCCTGTTTGCCACTGCAAAAAAGGCACTTAAACCCTCTGCCAAGGCCTTTCTGTAGCAGTTATCTGCCTCGCCATGGTGAGGTGTTGCCTAATGAACAATTACTGCCTGGGAAGCACAGTGAGAGTCACAGAGCCAGCACTGAGCATGGGGTGAGCTGCCAAACAATATAGGGGTTCATCAAAGGTTGATGATCTCCAGATCATGCTGAGGAAAAACTACTTACCATGCACAGAATTGGTGATTCTCAGCATCAGGCAACCCCACAGCTTCTCAGGGTTAAGAGAAAATAGTTTGTGTCTTATTTATTTTTGTATTCATATAGATATTCAGAGTCGCACATATATATGTATATATGTATATAAAGACAGTCAATCAAGTCAAGGTGAACCACTTTAAAAGACTTTCCACATACCATCAAGTAAAAGCATGAGCATTGCAAGCCCTACAGAGCAGGAGTGACTTTAAGTAACTTTCAATAACCACATCATTTTTTCTCCAGCTGGCAAATCAAATATGACCCTTGGATCTTAAATCCCCAGAGAACATAAAAAATGTCATTGTGTATGTAAATACACTGTTTTCCCAAACTTTCTATTATGGCCTTATTCAAGGCCAAAAGAGTTAAAAAAAACCCTCTTCTGTTTAATATATCATTCCCCACTGCTGTGTGCATTAAGTGCTTTTACTTTAGGCTTTATCCTATAAATAGAAAAAATGCAGCCTTACTTGTCAAGCTGTCACAGAAGATGTAGTGTTAGAGATCCGTCTGAACCAAACTTCAAATGAAACTTTAGTTCCAGTGAAGTGACAGTGTGTGTTTTCTCAGTGGCTTTGGTGAAGCCTCTGCCTCCATCGTCTTGCTCAATCCTAAACCTTAAAATGGTCAAGATTCGTATCAGTAGCTGACGGGACTATTACAACCTCCTGTAAATCCAAAGGTATAAAAAAGAATCATCCAGGACTTAATCAAACACATCCAAGACTTAATGTTTCATCAGTTAAACTTCCTCTAACATACTTTCAATTGATGACAATTTTCACTTCAATGCCAAGAGTTTGAACTTGTTCTCTGTTATACACTTTTTGTCACATACAGCAATAAACATAGGTGTCAAAGCAAAATTCAGATTTACAAAGAAAGTATGACCTCATCTGGTATTCTCTGTCTAAAGATGTAAAACATAAACAAACAGCCAGTAGTCCCAAAGTAGCTTGTTTCATATGTGTTTTTCATTGTCCCCTTTAGATGGAAGATCCTACAGTCACATTCCTATTCCTGAGATTTTAGTACACACTTTCAAAAACTGTAAAGGTACTTTTCTCATTCCTTGCTAAAATGATGCAATTGCAGTAGAACAACAGCTGCTTTGTCCAGGAATAGCAATCCTCAGCCTTAAATTCCTTAACGAGAAAGAATTTAAATACAGAGCCATGACATTTGCCTTTAAAAGGAGAAAAGGATATTTTTCACTTCCTCTCCATTTTTTCCTTTAATATCCAGCGACGTTTGAAATCTGGCAGAGAAGGAAGTAAAGGGAAGAAGAGCATTTCTGCACAGAATAGAAATTCCAGCAATAACTTGAAGTACCTGCAGGCACAATTTTACTCAAACATCCATCCTCTGTGTGCTTGTAGGCAATTAGTTTGTGTACTCCTGATAATGTTCTGCTTGCTAAAGCTAGTGGCAATCTTTTACACAAATTTGTTCCCCTGACTAAAACTGTCAAAGGCAAAAATATTTTGCAGAAATGTCTGGCCTTTGATGAGAATCTGTTTTCCAATATAAGGGAGAAAAATACATCTTTCTATCCTCTACAAACACATTTCCCAGAAAAATGACTTTTTATAAATTTTCATTTCTTGTTGTAACAAAATAGGTTTAATGATATTAAAATAAAATCAAATGATATATTATTAAGTTAAAAAGCTGAAATACTGGAACATGCCTATCAATCAACTATTTCCATTTCTGAGAAATGCTTTGGGGTTTGCTTTATTCTGGAATGATCAGTTTTTTATACTTTGCCATTTTAAAATGAAAAACCTTACTTTACTGCTGCCCTCCTCCCTCCTCCCCCCAAAAAAAACAAACAACCCACAAACCCCTCTGTATCTCTGGCTGTTTATCATGTGCATTTAGGACCTAGATATGCAGTTTTAAAAGGGCATCAGCAGTTGAAGCGTGATTGAAGAATATAGCCACAATTTCTTTGGGAAACCAGCTGTGTCAGCAGTAGAAAAGTCAGCCTTTGGGAACACTGATCTTTCTTTAGGTTTTCCATGTAGATGGAAACATGAGCAAGAAAGTGTTTAGTTTGTCTCAGGCTTCTTCAATGTTTTGTGCTGAAGAATTCTGAAAAACAAAACAAAACAAATGAGCCAAAACATTCCCTTTTGTAGCTCCACTGAGCCAACACCCTTGCACCAGAGGTGAATTGGCCCATTCTCCCCAGCTGCTGTAACTCTTTAACCTTAGTGCATAAACTAAACCTCAGACAGATTTAGTATTTAAATGATATACAGTAACCATCCTGTTAAATGTAAATTAAATGCACACTTATTCTTTAAGACTATTTAAAGTGTCACCTTTATAGTTATAAGGCTGTGACATTTCATGAACTTACAGCCACATCTTCCTTCTGATAATGCCAGGCTGAACTGACTGGGCTAAATTCTGCTGTGGGGTAACCAAATGCAGCGTTGTTGCTGTCAAAGGAGTTTTTACCCTTTTACACCAAAGCAGATTCCAGGCTTTCATTATCTACACTTAAACCTAGCATAATTTATTTGAAAAAGTAGCTGAGAATAGTAACCTTTCATCTGTTACTCACAATACAGGCACGATGTTCCCTAAAAATGTGTATTGGTTTAGCTCCGTCAACTTCTTCATTTATGCTAGGTGAGGATCCAGCCCTATCTGGAAAGCAAAAACAAAAAAAAACTTCACTTGAACAGAATCGTTCTTAGGGAACTAAGTGAAATCATAGAGACTGATGAAACAATTAATAGTAATTAATATATTCCAGTATGAGCTGAAATTACAAAGCAAAGGCATGAGGTTCAAGAAGACATTTTTGATGATAGATGACATCCTTCAGGATGCTTCTGAGCAAGACTTAGCATGAAGCATTGACGGGATGTTGGGAATCTGGCCACAAGAGCCCAGATTTGCAGATATTTAGGTGTTCTAAGATGCAAATTGGTACTTAGAACTGTTACCTTTGTTGGTGTGTCTGAACTGGAGAGGTACCTATGAACATTGTTTGGTCACAGGATGCCTGTGGAAATCAGACACTGGAATTTGGGGGGTAAACACAAAACCAACATTGGAATCAACAGTGATGTGAATAGAATATTACCATAAGCAGTCTGTTCTCTCTGGAGGTTGTCCCGTGCTGTGCACAGCCCTCTCCCTCAGCAGCTCTCCCTACACGGCTTCCTCTCTAAAACACCTTCCTTGCTCACAGCACCTCCTTAGAGTAATCAGAAGCTCTCCTTATGCTGTTCTCCAGTAATCCTTCCATTTCAAAATTGAAGGCATAATTTGCCTTCTTAATTAGTACAGAGTACATATAATTTATCCGAAATAACCTTCTTCACCAGCATTAGAAGTTAGAATGCGTTATGAAGTTTTGTTACATCTTTTTCCCTTCATCTTGGACTCCTCAGACTAGGGAAAAAACCTGCTTTTCAATGTCGAGTGTTTTAAATAAAATGCATTCTTTGTTGTCAATGTGTAGAGCTGGTAAATTGACAAATTCATCATTCTATTATAATCCCTGCACCTGTTCCAGTTTGCAGTCTGCCGTGTGTTTTAGCTCATGTATGGTGAGTGCATCTGCTTAACAGGGACAGTTAACTGGCAGAATTTGTTTATAAACCAGTGAAGAGCTAAATGACATAAACTGCATTATCTTACATGTTAATTGTATTTCATTGCAGACAAACATTTATTAAAGATGCAGACGGCACACCATACATTCTAATTGTGTTTGCACCCATTTCTGGTTTTATCCTGGTTTCCAGAATTTCTGTTTCAACATCATATTTCAGGGATTCAAGATGCAGCCTGAGATATCCCTAAAAAAGACACTGATAACAGTGCCCAATATGTGTGCACACAGGCACACATGGAGGAGCTGGGCACGTAATTTGCAGGAACAGTTTATTAGAAAGATGCTGCCATGTTCCTGTCTGGCAAATGTCTCTGAAGAGAAGCAAATTTCTGGGAATCTGTTTATCACTTTGAAATGACATTGCAAATATCATCTGGCTGCAGTTTGCAGTTTCCTTGGTGGCAGGTATAGAGCCCCTTGAGGTCCCTGGCTCTCCATCTTGTCCCCCATCAGCTCCCTCCCATACCTCAACATTATGGCAGGAGCAGGGAATTGTGTATTGACACACAGTGCCTGCCAAAGATAGACCTACAGATACTATCTCACAGACAAAATTTGGCACACTGATTCTGCCCAAAACATTTTTTTTTCTAAAACTTGTTATGATTTGAATAGAGGAGGTGGCAGGATCTCAGGAGGTGGAGGAGCAGTGCTGCTTGGAAGTTTGGGAGCTGAGCTACTCATTTCATATCCAAATCAATGGAAAGGGGCAGTACAAAATGGGTAAAATCCTAGGCAGCCCTAGGTCTGGTGATGAACTAAAACCAGACCTCTGGGACCTTGTCCAGCGACATAGCCAAAAGAACCTCTTCCCCTTGCCCTCTCTTTCTGTGTGATATGTTACTCTCTGATCCTTATATTGCTGTTACAGGAGAAGGATGATTGGTTCTTCAGAATGTGAGTAACTCCTCCTCCCGTGTCCTCCAGCCCTCACTACCTGAAACCTTTCTAGTCAGACTGACTTGTAACTGAGGAAAGATTGGATGGTCCATCAGTGGTACCGAAATACTGAAATATTGTCTGAAGACAGCTGCTCAGTTTGGAGCTTGTACAGGCAGGATGGACTGCTGCAGAGGTGCTATAGGAAAACAAAGGGGACTTGGGGGTGGTAGTAGTGTCCTTTAGATACATAGTTGTTGCAAAATATGGTTCAGTAGGTTTCCTACTGCACATCTGAGGTCTGAGGGACTGAAAGTCAGAGGCAGGAAAAAGGTTTAACCTTTTAAACTAAGCAAATGTGAGACAGGGAGGTAAGAAAATGTGCCACAGGTCCTGAGACAGCTTCCTGAGGAGCCACCACTCTACTGCTCCTGCCAGGATTGTACTGGATCCCACCACCACACCCTGCATTCCTGGGTGCTGCCCCATTGTAAGACAATTAAAAACATGGCAGTTTCAGAACTCGGGCAGCCCCCCAGAACTGCCAGAGAAGATACATCTGGTCTTGGTTTATTGACTTTCCTTGGGAATTCATCCAAATTAAAAGAAGATAGAGAAATCTTTGAAAGATGGAGTTCCCTCTGCTAGGCAGCGTGCTTTGTAAGCATGCAAATGTCTCTTTCAACAGCAAAGCAGACACTGTATCCTCATTCAAGGTGCACCCAGGACTCACCTGCTGGTGGGTGAGCACTCAGATAATTTCTGAAGGCAAGGCCAAGTCCTGGCACCAGAAGTCAAGCATAGGAACAAAGGTCAGACCTCTGCAAAAGCTTAAATACAGGTCTAGGTTTGCAACAACCCTAGGGAAATTAGAGAAAAACAACTTTACTGGAGCAAGAAGGGTGCAGAGAATGAAACAGAAGTTCTGTCCAGAGAGAAGAGGAATGAAAAATAAATCCTCCAGGCTGAGGAACTACATAGCATGTGGCTCTCATCCACTCTGCTTTTTGCTTCATATGCATAGAGGCTGCAGAACTAGATTCCCTAATCCGAGTGCTTTAGGACTGATTCTCTAATTTCCCTTGGAAATTCATTAGTTTTCTTTAAAAATGAGTGGTAATGCTGCTTGCATTTTTTGGTTATGGGAAGATTAAATGAAGGAAATCTTTGCCTAGAATAATCATCGTTACTTAACCTAAATATATTCCATTCCTCTGGAACTTTGAAAAAGTGCAGCTCTTTGGTTGCTGAAGTTACACTGAAGTAAAACTCAACAGCTTGCTAAAATATTGCCATATGAGTAGAAATATTCAGCTCTCAGGAACTGATGTGGTGGAGGAATAAGAGGTTGTTTGTTAGTGCTGGCTGGCACTGGGTTTTAAGCAATACCAACAAGACTGCCAACAAGAAGCCGATAACAAGGCTTTCTGAATATCTTCCAAAGCTTCACAGAAATGCTTGCATAATGTTTTACACTTGAGCTTTTAAAAGTTCACCAGAGAAAAATGGCTTTAAATCTGTATGAGTGTCCCACACACAGGCATATGCACACAAAGCAGGAAGAAAATTTGAACAAGACATTTTTAAAGTTTAAGATGTGCAGATTGAATGTCCACAATAAGATAAAAGTTTCTGTTCTGTATTCTAATTTCTCCCCTGCACTACACAAATGGCTTAACATCTCAGCTGGGCTTAGGCTCCTGGCTGACCTACACTTATGCTTTAGCTGTTTCTCAGCGTCTTAAACCAAGGGAGAACTTGAAGCATGAACTTGAAGCATTCTTTCCCTTCCATTCTTCTTTCTTCCTTCCTGGTAGTACAGTTTTAACTCAGATCTAAGAAAATCTTTGTTCCTGTGAGTGAGGCTTCTGCTACTTGCCAGCACAAAACTTGAAGCAAACAGCTCTCTGTATGGTGCTACTGATGCCTTTCAGTTTTGAACTACAAAATCTCTTCTTGCTCTGATCTGAGTTCTCCAAGGCAGAACTATATAACTGAAAATTGTGTATATGGAAATTAAAAGCCAGTTTGGGGAGGTGGGATAAGAACAAGATCTATAATCCTACAACATAAGTCTGAACCTGGATCTCTAGAAGTAAAAAGCCACTGTAGGCATCATTCCTTCAAATTAAACTATCATGGGCAAAATCCTATTTCCTAAAATGTTTTATCAAAATGTAGAGTGAAATCCTCACCCTGTTGTGTCAGTAATAGATCTCCCATTGTTTTAATCAGCTGCTTTATTCCATGCAGGAATAATCTATCTTATCCCTGTATGGCATTTCCAGACTGCATATGGTTCAGTAGATGCACAGTAAATCTGATTCAGTGTGGTTGCCAGTTGATAACATTCCCAGATGCCTGGAAATCCCTGATAAACATGGACAATTTTAGAATTCAGAAATTCTAAAGTTCTGCCAAGACAAAATTTCTGGATAGAAAGGGAAGAAATGCTTGGGAAGCCCTGATATATAATGATATAACATTATGCAGGTCAGTATTGTCTTATGGAAGACTCAGAGCCTTTGACTTTATACCTGTTTTTGATTTGTACACAACTAAAACAGATTTTTTTTCTTTTTTGAAGTCATGGCAGAAATGTAGTGCACTGCAAAATGTCCTGTGCCCTGTCAAGTAATGAAACTCCCTGATTCCAGATGGTCCTCAAGCCTGTGAAGCAGCACCAACCATGTCCAGCTTAAGGGGCACCCCACCCACACCTCCTGTTCTCCATAAGGAATGTGGCAAGAGGCATTATTACAAGGTGAAGGAAGGAGATGCACAGTGAGCAGCTTGTTCAAGACCCAGAGCCCACTGATGTGGGGTTGCTCTACTGCTCCTGCTAACAGCCAGATGATTCAGCTGGAGCACACACTGCCCTGGAAGCACATGAAAAACTCTGCTTTTTTTTTCTACTAAAGGGAATAACCTTGAAATAGTGGAGATTTTTGTCTGCTCAAAGAAAAGTTTCAATTCCTCATGGGAGTGAAAAACAGTATAACATAGGTTAGTTTGAGGCAGTGACACCGTATGAGACTTCTGAAAGTGGGGAGAGCTCTTTCTTCAAGGCACCCAAATCAAGTTTTTCCTCTGCTCATCAACTGACTTGAGATATCAAATGACCTGATCACAGTCACACTGCTTGTGAGTCTGAAGTGGCTCAGGACTGAGATTCCAGCACCTCTGAAAGCTGAGCTGTAGGACAGATATTATTTCTGTGAACTATATGTAGAAGCACTAGTGGAAATGCAAAATGAATTTAGATGTCTGCATTTCTTTTTCAGTAACAGCTGCTGCCCTGAAGGTGAGGCAAGAAATGTTAATGTGACTGTTCTAGAGCTGTTCCCCCATTATGTCCAGAGAGAGGTGTAAAAATAGACTTTGAAAGAAGCAATTGGAGCATTGTAATGTCTTTTGTCTGATAAAGATGGAGGGAAACCAAAGATTTTCCACCTACACTCTGCAGAAATCAGTGAGGAAGGAATTTCATGGGAGAGAGGGAAAGCAGGGCCCGAATGTTTCAATGTCCTTCAAAATCACTGTTCAAACTGGGAGTCAGTGCTGAGCCTGCAGCAGTGCCCAGGTGCTTCCATCCTCAGAGCAGGGGGGTTGTCTTTGGCAGTCAGCACCAGCTTCAAGGTCTGCAGTGGAGAGAGCTTGTCCCACACACCCCACACACCCCACACACCTCACACAACTCACTCCCTGCATCCAGGACCTGACTTCCACCTCTCACATAGAGATGTGGGCAGCCCAGTCACAAAAGCCCCTGGAAAGAGATGGGGAAAAGGGACCATAAGCAGAAGAAACAGATGAAGTTCACTTTCTACATCTGTTTTTTATTGAGGGAGCTGTAACTACGAGTAAAGTCAGCTGAGACATCCCAAGTGATTGCAGCTTGAATTTTTAAGCTAGGCTATAAATATCTGGGTTCTTTAAAACAGTGATTATTGTTTATGTTTTCTTCCTATTTACTCTCCTTTGATTTAGTAGCACAGGGAGGTTTGTATCACTTCAACCTGTCGGTTGGAAGCAACTATCAGCTACGTTACAGCGAACCTCTCCTGCATCACACAGGTCAGGATTGTGCTGTCTGTCTCCTCTCTGTGTTGTGACCCCAGGTGGCTCAGAAGTACTTTGGGTCAAACTTATTATATACTATTCACTATCCCAATAAACAAGTAGCGTGTTGTCACATTTGGAGTGCTGCGTATTTTTCTAGTAATTATGCCTTATTATATATTTACTATTCAGAAAATGCAGGTGTGGGCTGTTGAACTAGGGCCAATGAGAATTCGCCAAACTGGCAGCAATTGCTTGGTGAGTCATGTTTCACTGTCTGTTGGTTTTATAACTGTTTTCACTACTAATTTAGCTCTGCGATGCAATATGCAATTAGTCCTATTATGGAAGCAGCTGTATTCAGTTTTACAATGGCACTTTCCCTTTTGGCTTGTACCAGAGCCTGTTGTGGTTCTGCTGATTTGATGACTGAAGTTGTAAAGTGGTATCTGGATGAGCCACAGCAAGCCATGAGCCTCATACAAATATGATTCTTCTCATACACCACTGCTCTAATGCTATTTCTTACAGCCCAATTAGAAATGCGGTCACAGAGAAAAGCTGTTTCTTGCTACAGTAAGTAGTACTGTCATGCAGCGATTTGTTGCCTTGCTAGTACCACCTCTGTAGTCTTGCAGCTTATTATAAATAACATTTGGTAGCCAGAACCTGAAAAAAAAAAATTAAGCTTCTGTTTGGAAATAAGCATCTGCTTGGAAATGAGCATTTCCAGGCTTCAAAAATTAGTTTCCAAACTGTAGTCCCTGGACGGTGGCCACAGGAATGAAGTAGGGCCATGGGGGGATAGTGGCTGGGGTGGACAATGGCAGATTTTGAGCTTGAGCCCATGAAGCCCCAGCTTGTCATGATAGTGATCATGACAGTGACAAACCAAGGCTTTGCAGGCTCACTGAATCCTCCTGGGGTCCACGCCCAAACCTAAACCAGCTAATGCCACTGTCATGGTTGGCCTCTACACCCAGCACTTGGATAACAAGCATGAGCAGCCGGTCTCCAAAATTGCTCAAGAGAACAGCCAAGTAAATACAAATATCAATTACACTAATTAGCTGCCTTTGCTGTCAACAAGGACATTATGGAAATCAAATACATATTGCTTATTAGTTTAATGTGTACTAGAGCTACTCTGTTAAAAAGAGCAGGGGCTTGAAAAATCGCTGAGAACATTCACTACATTTTTTCTGCTGTGTTATTACCCATTTTCACACCCATACATATGTTCTGGTTTTGTTGCATGTCACACAAAATGGTAATTTGGTGGTGAAAAAATGAGAAATCATGACATTTCACATATGTTTTTAGTAAAACAACAATTTTCTTCCTAAAGGGCCCTAGTTTTCTTCCTCAGAAATAGGGCTATTTACAATGAAAATGTTCCTGTTGTGGTGGAATAATGACACAAAGAAAGGCACCAGGCTGAATACTGCGAAGAGAAGTTAAAACACCTCTATTTCCAGTGCTTTGAATGCCAGGTAAAGTGAATTGAAGCCTCTAAACCACCACCTGGGAAACCAGTGCTCGCCAGCAGCAGAGCTGGCCCCAGCAAGAGCCCATTCACACCAGGATTGTTTCTGACCACTGTTGCCCACAGTTATCATTCTGGTCAGACTATTACAGCAGAAAGTATTTTGCAGGAACTTTTCGCTATGAGAAACAAATAAAGTCTCTGCCCTGCAGAGAAAAACCATTTGGAAGAGCTGGACTGATGGAGAGTTGGTAGTTTGCCCAGAGCTTATCATTTTCTATCCAGAGGCTGGCTTTATGCTGGAGCAAACAGCTGGAGTTGTGCACTGTATTTCATTGCAAACATGTAAAACAATAATGAACTTTATGGTTCTATAAAGATTTGCAAAATTATTCCTAGGTCTAAAGTTTAATTGTTTAATGTCACCAAATGACTTCTCAATAACTGAGCACTGTGGAGTGGCAGAAGTTAATCACTCGACTGAAGTGAATTAAGATTTTTCTAAAGCTACATTTATCACTGTAATTTCTGGCTAATTTCATTTTCCATTCATAAAATACGATTTCAGTTTCTGTATCTCTATGAGCTGTGGAGAAGGAACGTGCCTGTTTCAGAAGACAGGTTTTTGTCAAGCAATGTCAAAGGTGATATACATACTGATAACAGACATATGCTAAGCTCATCTTAGCAATGCATTCCACATGCCTCTGCACTTGAATCTACTAGCTTTTTAAGACCTCTAGCTCTTTTAAAGCTCAGTGGGCCAGATTTTCAGTGTTCACTTTGTCTTATGTATTCTGGCCTGGCATCAGGAAGTGAATACAGCAACAGCCTCCTTGAAACAAGAGTTAGCCAGAATAGGCTTATTTGCTTAAAGCAAATGCTGTGAGTCAAAAAAGCCTATTTCTACTGGCCACTTAACTCCTAGAATAGGTGAGGGATGCCTCAGAACCTCCCTTCTTTACTTCTGCTTTCAGATAACAGGAAGAGGATACAATTGCTTTAATTTTAGCCATCTAGAAGTAACCAGAAGTCACATATCATTGAAGAAAGCTGTCTAAGAAATGGCAATAGTCAGAGGAAGGAAAATGGATGTCTGTCTGGCATGCTTTATCCCAGTTATCTCCACTGGTTATTGCAGTAGCCCAGGCAGATATTAGCCAAAACACCTCTCTCTGGAAGACTGAAGTTAACACATGAGCATCACATTTCCTTCTCAGCTTGCACTCCTTGGCACTCTTCTGCTGCTCCAGACAGAATTCATTTTTCTCTTTGCCTAGGTCCTGTGAGGGCCTAATTCAGCTGATGTTGTGACTGGCCACAACATACTTGTGGGACAAGCCCCATACCAAGGGCTGTCCTGAAGAGTTGGAACTGGATTTCCATCCCTTCAGAGGTGTAAAGGGTTGCTTCATCAATAAGGGAGTTCTGCCTGGTCTGTCTGAAGGACTCAGGAAGTGTCTCCTCAACACAGGTAGGTAGAGGAAAGGTAGGCAGGAGTACCTGTACCTCTCCTAGACATGCCTTGAGCCTCCTATTGAGGCTGTCCTGTTGATAGCCTGGCAGTGCCTGGCTGCTCTCAACCTTGTTTCAGTACTTCACATTAAAAAGTCCCTGGGAAATACTCATAATCCATTCCCCAGATTCCTAATGACAAACTGTAGGACCTAAAATGTACCCCACCTTACCAGGTCAAGAAACTCAGATAGGAACCTCTACTGCCCAAGGACTTTGCAGAGTTTTTCACTGTCCTGAGCGAGGCAATTAGTCCTAGAGGAGGACTGGGGTGTCACACACAGCCTTCTCTCAAGCTGTCACTCACCTACCAGGTGCAGCTCCCAACTCATTGAGCTGTATGTCCCCATCACTGCAGGGAGATATCCCACTGTTCTTGTGACAAAAATGCTCATGGTAGAGGCAAAATGAACTGGTATCCTTAAGCCAAGAATCCCAGCATCCAACATATGCTTTGTAAATTATGGCTTTTGAGATTTTTTCTTGAAGCGAATGTATTAAGAAATTAGTCAGGGAAGAACTGCATCACCCACACTTCAGTCCTGTCTCAAAGCAAAGTACTGAGCCCTCTCATCAGCTTTAGAAGTGAATGGATATCCATATCTCAACTCGTTTTTTTCTAGTGGCATTGATGGACAAAGAAAGAGAAAATGCTAATTCCAAAGGCTAACACCTCTAAATTTTCCCTCATGCTGAGTCAGTTAAAATGCACCCAAATCAATGCAGATTTGTTTTTAAAAAAAAACTTCTTCAAAGTAGCTTTTATTTTTTTAAGATTTGTTTTATTTTTCATGCTTGAAATGAGAACATCTCTCACCACCCTCCTGCATTATCCCCTTTTACTGTGAGGGAGGTAAAAGGTACAACTTGCTGGTTTTCATTAGCAGTGAATATGAGTGTGGTTAGCCATATTATGTTTCATATCTAGACAACAGTTTGCACTCCTCCTCTACACAGAGCGTGTACTCAGATGTTGTACACACATGAAACATGCTGTCCTGGCCCCAAATTGCTTCCAGGTTGGGTCATCGCTTCAAAACCAGTTTCTCTGGCTTTTTCTCTGTTGCATTTTATTGGCCTGGTAGAGATTAGCCACTAATCCAGCCTGGTTTTAGCATCTTCTGCACTTGTTTGTTCCAATTTTTGTACTTCCTGAACTCATCCTCTAGTGTACAATTTATTCCCACACATGGCAGGCATGCTTTCTCATGAATTATTTATACAGCTTTGGAAACTTCTGCTTTTCAAATAATGAGAGAAGAAAATGTTTCCAGTGTAGGAGTCATAATAAGGGAGAAATCCAGGCAGGTTGGTGTTCAAGAAGATGGCAAAATGCCCCAAGTTAAAAATAATACATTGCTTTTGAAAGGCTGAGGAAACATCACAATGGCCTTTCAAAGCAATCATCTACCTTCAGAAACACTGCTGAGTGGCTAAAATTAGGAGCTGATACCTGGCAATGACTAGAGAGCCTTTCATTTCCCCAGTTTTTCCCAAAGGTTGTGAGGGATAAACTCCTGCACTGTCTAATATACCAATGGCAGCCTTGCCACCTACTCACATGGAGGGAGAAGCTATCCCTTCCTCTCCTGATTTGGAATGACACAGCTTCTAACAAAAACAAAGTTAATAACACATACTGCAAGAAAATACACTATGTGATACAGCTTCTGTAATACTTTGATCTTTTACTATACTGAGAAACAGAGGTAGGCTGTGCTTTCACTTCAAAAACATAGCCAAGTACACAAAGCAGGGAATACAATATCTAATAAAGACCCCTCATTTAGACAGAAACTTGGTGAGAGTTTAAAAAAAAAGTTTAATTCAATTTAAGATGTGTCTTGAAAACAGGAAAGACGCTGATGGTAACACTGAGGAAGAAAATATTCTAGCCCAGGCAAGGAGCAAGGAATAAAAGGAAATACTCATTTTTCATAGGCTTCATCCCAAGCTTAGATAGGAAGGGCAGAAAACATAACCTCATGAAGACATTTTATTTTCCACAGTTGGGAGAACAAGGATCCAGCTACTGCATCTGTCAGTTGCTAAGAGGCTGGCTTTGAACAGGGTGATGTGCACTATTGCCCCCTGAGCAGGGTGATGTGTGTTATTGCCCCCTGAGCAGGGTGATGTGTGTTATTGTTGCCCCCTGAGCAGGGTGATGTGTGTTATTGCCCCTGAGCAGGGTGATGTGTGTTATTGCCCCCCGAGCAGGGTGATGTGTGTTATTGCCGCACCGCAGCAGGAGCAGGATGCCGCTGCCAGCACACACAGCCCTGGCCAAAGGCTGGGACACACACCTCCTGTCACTGGCTCTGTGATATTTGATGATGTAGCTCTTGATGTACTTTCTGGTGGGTTGTCATGGCAACGAGTGAATAGGCAGATGAAAACCAACAGCACCAGCCTGCCTCTGCCTGCCCACCTGCCTGGAGGGATGGGGGGAAGCAGGGCACAGGGTCTGGCAGATGAGGACGGGGCAGTGACCCCACTTCTAGGGGCATGGCATCCTCTGCATGAGGGGCTCTGAATTCTGCTTCTCACCGACCCACTGACCTCTCTGTCCCATCCTTCAGGTAGGATTAAACTTGATGCTTCTCCGCCTAACGGCTGATGCATAAGAAGAAACACTGAAATATGACAAAATTGATTCTTTTGGACTTTCAGATGAAATTCAGTATTAATTAGTTGATTGGCAATATCGTGATTGCAGCAAACTAAATAATTGTTCTAAAAGTATAATCCAGTGATTATTTGCAATCACTATGCTTTATTCACCAGACTACACAAGAAAAGTCCATTAAAAATGAAGATTCCTAGTTAAAGATTTTCTTGTTCCCCTTGAAATGCTTTGGCATTTTCTTTTTACCGTTCCAGAGCAGAGTTAATTGACACTTAGTTTGATATCCCAAGAAAGTGAGAAAAGCTGTTTTTTTTCCCAGAGCCCACATTTCTTCTGCAGCATATCCCAGTTATGATATATTGCCTAAAGGCTGACAGTTTTTTACATAGTCCATGTTGATTTGCCTGTCCCAACCTATTCTTTCCAACTTTTACAGGACACAATACTATAATGAATAGGTTTATTTTCTATTATAAAAGCATCATTTTCCACAGACAGCTATCCCTCCTGTATTTTAAGATCCTTCTGCCAAAAAATATCATCCAATTATCATGTTTCTTCCTATTGTTGATTTGCAGCAAAATGTCATCTTAAAAAGAGCGTGAAAACAACCCCAATAAAAATTAAGGAACCTACTGATTCACGGATTCAAGACTAGACCTACTCATCTAAGGTGAAAATTGACAAGCATTCTGAAAAGAAACATTTTGTGCTGCTGAAGTTGAAAAGAAAAAAGACTGGAGGCCTAGGTCCAAGCAAAGAAAGAGTGAGTTCTATGGGATAACAGGAGAAGGGAATTAGTGCTGGAACTAAGCCTTCAGCCCCAGAGTTGCATCAGTTTTGAGGTGTTCAAAACAAGGCTTGTACAAAAGGTTAGCGTAACTGTTCCTTGCTGAGGTTTGGACTAAGTGACCTGAAAGGTCTTTGCCAAAGCTATTATCAGTGGTACTGTGATACCTTTATAAGACACCTTTTGTACTCCAATATCTCAAAAAAGGTTGTTCTTTTTATGACATTTCACAGCCTGCAAATTCTAAAATGGGCTAATGGCTTTGACTTTTGGGGTAGAAAGATTGGTCTGAAAAGTAAAGGTCTAGCTGGTGCTCGAAACTTTTGAACCTTTATTTGTTGGGAGAGAAATGACTCACACACTTCCCTTCTCAATAATGGTGGTTCAGAAGATGTCATTAAATTCTATAAGGCCAACGATTTATGAACAATTTAAGTAAATGGGCTTTGAGAGAAAGCCTTTGAGCTAGCCCACACCATGGGTGGGCTGACATTAAGTAGGTAGATAGAGTTCTTTGGAGACTCTAGGAATACTCAGATATTCTCTTACAGACAGGTCTGAACTCAGAGAGGTACATTTCTTTATGGATTAGGGTATTTCTGTGCATTTTTTAATGAAGGCAAAGATACACAGATACAATTTATTGGCTTGAAAGAAGTTGACACCTCTCTCTGCACAGAGAAGATGAAAAAAGAGGAAGAATGGTGAAACTGAATGTGATTGTGACATCTTTACTTCTATCTCTAGTGCCATTTTGGGGCTAATTTTGAGTTTGGCTGCATTTAAGATCAACCTTAGGGCTGCTCTAATATACACCACTTGAGATGACTCCTAAGTCCTTTTTAGTCAGCAATTCCTAGGGCACTTCCACTGTACTAATTCTTGAGAACTTCCCTGAAAACACAAAATTGCTCAGTGTCTCAACAATCACTATGATTATATTTTTCTCTTATCATTAAAGACAAATTTTACATGCTACCAGTTTCATAAAAGTTGTAAAAAATAAGAAAGACTAACGAACAAGCAGGTGTGGATCTAATGAGGGACTTGAAAAGGTGGCTATCTCCATGGTTCTCTAGCGCTGCACAGTGCTTTATCACTTTATACCACTTTATCAGCAGTTATACACAGCCCCAGCAAGCTCATGGTGGCATCTGGTCCAGAACAAATAGCAACTGTACAAAATTTGTGTGTATTTTTTTCCAGTTCTTTGACCTGAATATATGTCTCAGAGAATTTCAGGCAGAATCAAAAACTGGTTTTGCTGTCAAGGTAGGCATACCACATGTAGTCTGTGTATCTAATCCTGCATTCCTCCTGCATTCCAGGCACCCACAAAGTCAATGAGATTTTGAGATGCAGAGTGAATACAGGACCAGGTACAGTATTTGAATATTTTAAGGAATGCTCTTGGATTTTTACAGTTGATGTCATGTTTTCTAGCCCATCAATATGGATTAACAATGGTCCAGAGCAGCAGGAACTCATTTCCTATTAATATATGCTAATTGCATGGTGCTGGATAGCAGAGATTTCTTCCTAAACGCAAAGTTTCTTTTTTTTTTTTTTTGAACAAATGGAAAATAGAAAGACTGTGGCTATGAAATAAAGAAGTGAAGAGGCTTTAACACAAACACTGAAACATTCTCTACTTTTAAATATGTACTCAGTACCTAAAGGAAGCAAGACCTAAAGTTCTTTCATATGTACTTCCCATAGATGAAACCCATCCTTCCTTAATCTGAACCTCAGCTGACTTTGAGGTAAGTCATGCAGTGGATTCACCCTGCCTGGATAACTGCTGCCCACCAAAACCACTCTGTCTGGAAGAGAGAAAAAATAATGAAAGGCTGGTGGGTCGAGATAAGGGCAGGGAGAAATCACTACGTAGTTATGGTCACAGGCAGAACAGGCTTGGTTTGGGGAAATAAGTTTAATTTATTACCAATCTAATCAGCGTAGGAAAATGAGAAGTAAAATCAAATCTTAACACACCTTTCTCCACCTGTCCCTTCTTCCCAGTCTTTATTTTACTCCCAAATTCTTTACCTTTTCCTCCCCAGTGGCACAGGGGAGGTAAAGAATGGGGATTGAGGTCAGTTCATCACACACTGTATCTACCACTCTTCTCACACTTCTCCCTTGCTCCAACACGGGAACCTTCCCATGACAGACAGCCCTCCATCACCTTCTTCAACAGGATTTCTTCCCATACATTTGACTTCTTCATGAACTGCTCCAGCATGGGGTGCCTCCCACTGGCTGCAGTCCACAAGGAACAGACAGGAGGGTCCCTGCAGGGTCACAGCTCCTGCCAGCACACCTGCTCCAGCACAGATTTCTTTCTCCTTGGGGCCACAGGTCCTGCCAGGAGTCTGCACCAGCATGGGCTTCTCACAAGGCCACAGCCTCCTTTGGCCATCCACTTCTCTGGCATGGGGTCCTCCACAGTCTGCAGGTGGATCTCTGCTCCACTGTGGATCTCCATGAGCTGCAGGGGAATCTGAGCCCCAGTTCCTACAGCAACTCCTGCCTATCCTGCACTGACCTGGATATCTGCAGGGATATTCCTCTCACATATTCTCACTCCCCTCTTTGGCTGCTGCTGTCCAGCTATTTTCCCCCTTTTTAAATACGTTATCTCTGAGGCATCACCACAGTGGTGAGTCTGTCTTGGAGCTGGCTGGCTTTGGCTGCATCATACACAGGGGAAGCTTCTGGCAGCTTCACACAGAAGCCACCCCTATGATCCCCTGCTTACCAAAACCTTGTTACGCAAACCCAATGCAGTCTGTTAGTCCCATAATTTATTTTTCATTTTTGTTTCAGTATGTTACTGCATTTTTTAAAAACTCTATGGAGGCAATTTGTTAATAGTTTCCCAGTTACATATCACTGTAGTGTCTCACATCTTCAAACAATGCTTGAAGTAGTACAAAACCCACTTGCTGTATGAGAAGTGTATACAAAGTGTGTCTTTAAATCTTCGAGATTTGAAACATATTTATTTTGCAGAATACTTCGGCAAAAGGTACCCTGTCTTTTCAATGAAAGATTATGACAACTTTTGAGATGCTGGTCCCTTATTTCTGCCAGTCTTACCTTGCTTCTCATGTGCTAGGCAGGATTGATTTCTGCTGGCTATGGTACAAAATTTTTTGCTGATACTGTCTGTTACTGAGAAAATTGATGGGAGATGGGTTGTTTCTGTTGGCACAGGCTTTCAGCAATGATGTTTTAAAGGCTTTGGAAAAGAGACTGTCAAATGCTGGAAAATGCTTTCCAGAAAAGTGATCGATGCCTCAAGCCTGTTAATGCTAAAGAGACATTTGGATAATAACCTTAATAACATGTTTTAAGGTTTGATCAACTCTAAAGGGGTCAGGTAGCTGAAACAGATGATCATCATAGATCCCTTCCTACTGAAATATTCTATTCTATTCTATTCTATTCTATTCTATTCTATTCTATTCTATTCTATTCTATTCTATTCTATTCTATTCTATTCTATTCTATTCTATTCTAT
>VWYI01023201.1:78588-120248 GCA_013399455.1 Anthoscopus minutus
ATTCCATTCCATTCCATTCCATTCCATTCCATTCCATTCTATATTATAATGCCTTTTTATTTTCTGTTTTAAATATCTTCATCCAACCAATTTGCAGACTTAACAACTGGAACTCCAGGGTTCCATGGACAAATCAGTGCATAATTAAAGAATTTACATTTTCACATAATGCAAGTAATAAACCTGGTTTTCTCTCCTAGTCACCAATGTCAGCTAGGAGCATCTATCATAATTTTATAGGTCATCACATCATCATATGGATATAGAATCTGTTTTTCACAAGGTCTTTGATTAGATTACTAGTATTAGATTATGGGGGCTTTGCTGATGCTAAAAGCCTATTTACTTATAATTATGAAAATAGTGCCAGCTAACTACAACCTCTCTTCGCATTTTTTCTGCATGCTCTGAATTCAGGGCACATTCTAGCTATCTTTTCTTTCATGTGACATCGATCACTCTGGTGTCATTCACAGAAGTCACTGGTAATTTGGCAGTGGTTCTGACCTGCTTGCATCCTTCGTATGTTTACATCCTTCATGTAAAATAGAGTTTACAGGGATGGCATTTAGATTCAGAATTCTCAACATATTTAAGGGCTGACAGAAGGCTTTGTTTGAAAGGCCTGTTGAAACCAGAGGGTCTGGAAAGAAACCTGGCCTCCTGCTTCCCCACAGCTCCAGCATGCTGCAGCCCACCTGAGCTGTGGCTGGGACACACTGGCTCCTCTGCCACATCCTGCTCCCATGCTGGAGGCAGCAGGGACAGTGAAATCGGCACTGGTCAGGTTCCTTCTGCACACTCAGGAAATCTGCCATGCTGGAAAAGTCCCAGCAGGAGACTGCCATGTATTTTCTGCTTCTGCAGTATATGAAGTGATGTTGGCTGAGTCAAATCAGAGTAGAAGGTCTGCCACAACCCATGATCTTTAAACTACAAGAATAGAGGAGGAAACACCTTGTAATATACATTTTGGCTTATAGACAAAGTGAAGGGGAGAATACCGAGTTCAAAAGGAAGGAAACGTTTATCTCCTGCATGAAAAACCTCTCTTAGTACAGCAACATGGAGAAAAATATTGCTTTTGTGCTCTGATAAATGATCAGAACAACAATTGTGAGGACAACTGGACTTTGAAGCGAGAATACAATAAGAATGGCAAATCTACCACAGCAGCTCAATAGCACCAGTGGCCTGGTGCAGCTCTCTCTGTTTGCAAATGAGCATTTGTGTCTCTCTATCTGCATGTACAGTGTTTATATCTAATCCTGACAATTTGTATTGCTCATACTGCATTTCCTTAGATTTAAAGTAACTTCACTTGCAACATCTGAGATTATTAGGTGTGATTTTCAAAAAGCATCAGATTTTTACAGTGAAGTTCTCTTGACTGAGATTAATACTAGCTGGGGATCAGGCACATCAGAAAATCATACTCAGAAATAACAAACCAATTTTGAAGATGCAAAGTGTATTTTTTATTGACATAATAATCCCTCTCAGTCAACTTTCTTCACAAACAGTTGGTAGATAAGTTTCATATCATGCCTAAAACATACATATTCATCAGATTCAAGCTGCAGGATGCAAATCCAGAGAAAACTGTATGGGTTTTTACTACCCTAACTGCTTGCTTTCTTCACCTTTATTCTGTCAGGTCCAATCTTGCAGCACATGTCCTGTCCTGCTTCAAATATCTGCTACTTCCACTCTCTCCTTAGCAATTATTTAACTTGTTTTGATATCACCAGGCCCATTTATTGAAAGTCTTGCCCACAGCCCTGTTTTCCTCTGGCTCTCCATATTTTAAGTCACTGTTGGTCTTTCATGGTTGCATCCAGACCATGCAGTTTCCCCCTTTATTCACCCTAGCTGAATTTGCAGTCCTCTTTCAGTATCCAAACTGAAATAGTGTTCTTATCCTCCAGATCCATTCCAATTAATGCAGTGGTTCCTAAACACGGCATTGTTAAATGCTTGTGTTTCTGGAATGTAAATCTTCCAACTTCAAATTGTCTAAATCACTCACAAATTTTTGGATAAAGATACAAATTGCATTGCTTATTTCAGTTAAAGCAAACACTTCAAATCAAAAGCACTTTGAAGCAAACACTTCAAATCAAAACATTGATATATAAAATATTATCATCATTTTGGTCACATTACATTCAAAAAGCACCTAAATCTTCCTGGAAGTCTGGGAGTCTGAAAGACTTATGTCCTTTCCATTCCTTGCCTAGATCTCTGTGAGTCTTCTAGAGATTGAAGGAAATAAAATATATTCCCAGATTTACTATAAGAACATTTTGGCAGAAGACTTTTTTTGTTTTTCTCATGAACTTTTGAAGTCAGTAAGTGCGTGTGTGCAAGATTATATTTAAGATTTAATTGGTCCTTTTACTACTTAGACTTTTAGCTGCACACATTCCTTCTGATGGATCCCAGTTTTGTCTGGTATCACCCAAGGGGTTCCTCTGGACCCAACCCTGAGCAGTCTTCTGCTCTTCCATTTAGGGGACAGAGTCTTTCTCTCACTTGTGGCAGGAGAACACCTTTGCTCTGCTTTTGGCTCACCACAGATCTTTGTAAGGTTAGTGAAAGGTTTGTGTTTCCGCTGCATGAGCTTGAAGGTCTTGCCCTCTGGCCATAATGAAAAGCATGGCCTTGCAAGAGACTTTTGTTCCTATGCTGTCTGGAGGGAAACCTTCTTTTACTGCAATCTCTTGTGAATCCAAAGCTTGGAAGATGTTTCATAGGAGGAGAAAACCGGAAATTAAATGTACTACAGACAAATCCTCATCTCTGATTCTTTGTACATTGTTTAAAGCCAGTGGCTGAAAATCATATTAACAGCTACTGAAGAATGATTGGGATAGGTTGGGATGACTCCTTATTGTTTCCTCTGGAGGAATTTTTTTGAGTCTCCAAAGTGGTGGATATGTCAAACCATTATTGAAAAGTGTACCTTCCTTCTTAGCCCAATGTAATACTCATGATAGAAGTGGTTTGTCTTCTCAGGTGGTTTGGGAAGACAAGGAATGTGACTGATTCCTACAGTGAAGGCCAATGCACCTAAAGCACTTCTGCTCTGTGCTATTCTTACATCAGCCTTTCCCATTCAGTATTTGGTATCTCAGACACAAATGTCTCTCAGTGACCTCCTGAATTACAGCAAGCTGTGTTTTACTTTAGAAAGTAAAACAGCTTCATGAGGCAGACAAGAGTTTGGAATCTCCAGCTTCAGAGACTGAAGTGTGGCGAGGTGAAACTACCACCCATGGTGGAGGCAATGGACATGATGTATCCCTCTGCAGCTACTCATGCAGGAAGGCTGTCTATCACTTTTCCTTGGAAAAAAAGTGCTCCACCTACCCATTTAAGAGAAAATTATAAATTGTTTTGAGAGAGAGAGAGATGCTTGCTCAACTCTTCCTTCTGTTTAAAGTACAAGTTATTAATGCCCTAGATGAGGAGAATAGAACCAGGAGAAGCTTGCTGCTTCTGCTGAGTTAAGCTTTCTTTCATTTACCAAACAACTAAAATCCTAAAGACTTTCAGTAGAAATAGCTTTTCTTATAAAAATGCTTGAT
Organism: Anthoscopus minutus; assembly: GCA_013399455.1. Classification (NCBI taxonomy): domain Eukaryota; kingdom Metazoa; phylum Chordata; class Aves; order Passeriformes; family Paridae; genus Anthoscopus; species Anthoscopus minutus. The sequence continues at coordinate 82,179 of VWYI01023201.1, forward strand.
TTTCCCAAAAGGATATTTACATTCACAGGCCAGCCTGCCAGTCCAGAAATTTTTTTTCAAAATATTACTCCTCTATTTTTAGATGCAAATCCTTTCCTGACCCCAGTAGAGTTTCACATGAAGAAAAGGATTTGTTCATGGGAGACTAACTGTAAGAAAGGAACAATTAAGCGAAAGTATCACACTTCCCATCTGAGTATAGAGCTGAGTAGTTGATAAAGTTTTCAAAGTAGATCTTTTTGAACATTAGGGATAGATTTTCATGTAATGGTTATCCATCTCCATTGGTTGGTCAGCTGGAATTGCTTTTTCTTGGAACTTCTGGAAATTGGGCTTTCATAGTTTACACCTCACACATTTAAGAATTGTTTTCTGGGGAATCTGCATGTTTTCTAGAAAACCGAAAAAGCTCTAAAGCAATTTTAATTTTACTTAAATATCTGTCAAAAAAAGCTGTGTTAAATCTTTCTTCTCCAAATAACCAAGTTAAGGTTTGCAACCAAGGTTTGGTATCTGAAGTATAATGTAGTCAAAGTGTACAAGAAAACTTGCATATAATTTAGAAACTTAATGCATTTGTTTAAAAAGGAAGAGAAGGTTTAATTGAGCGTACAGCCATGTCAACTTGTCGTTCCTGATTAAGGCAGTGGCTGCAGACTGGGGTTGCTAAATGTTTCTGTAGCTGTCTGAATAAACCCTGAATTTCCAGGGAAAGGTACTGATACAGGATTTTTCTGGCACCTAAAGGTCTAATGGACAATGGAGGACATTTGGGATGTGCAATGGGTTCAAGCCTGGAGAGGTATGAGGGAAATAATATATTTTCATGCCTTTGATGTGTTGATACTGGAAGTTAATGTCTTGTAAGAATATGGTAAGAGGAAAAACATCAGCCCAACTTGGTGCCTCAGCTTTGACCCAGACAATGCAATTTGCTTTCTGCAGTTTGATGCCTGGTGAGTCTTAGTTAACCTGAGGGCAATAGTTTCCTCAGGGCAGCAGAAATCCAACCAAGCAGGGCTGGTTGCAAAACACAGAGCCTCAGTTGCTAACAACGGAAGATCAGGAGCTCTCATTAGTCAAAACACAGCATTTGGTGGAAGAAAGAAGGGGTACTGGATTTGGTGATGATACAGCTGAATATCTAAACCACTGTGTTATACTTGTCAGCATAATTGTAGTTGTTTGTCTGATTATCCCATTAAGTATTACAATTTCTTTCTTCCCGTTTTTGTTTGTTTGTTTTAGGTAATTTTGGAGTCTGTTTTTTAGGTAGTTATATGTGAGTTATAAAGGAAATCGGTAAGAGAAATTATTATCTAAGTTTTATTTTGAAGTGGCCTTTTAGAGTGTAAACAGCTATGATGACAGCCTTATACCTTCCTCCTACCTGTTTATAAGCACCAAGAGTTCATACTAGTAATTGCAAAGGGAAGAGAGGTACACGCTCTTAGGAAAGTAACACACATTTCTCTGAAAATTATGTAATACAGATTGCTGTCCAGAGCACAATAGCTGTTCAATCTAAAAACCCGGCCCTGTGGTCTACCTGGAGTCAAAGACTAGCTAGATGAAATCCTCAGAGGAAAGGGGCATGAAGAGTCTTGGGGAGGTAAGGTTGTTTTCTGAGGTTGCTCAGTATAAGTCAGTAGCAGAGAAGGAAAGAGAACGGAATATTTCAGCAGCAGAATCTGCTGTGCTGCCCTCCCTGTCTGCTTCCTTGTTGGCATATTTCTAGTTTGTTTTAGAGCATGGAGCCCTAGTGTCAAGCACAAACTAAACGTTTGAGGTACCCAGGAGATAACCTAATGTCCAGCTCTATGGCACCAGCATGCACTCACCAGACATCCTGAGCTCCAGAATCCCTGGGGACTGCAGTAGATTTGGAGGTGGTGGGTATAGAGGCAGTTCCACATACCTGTCCCTGATCCCTGCCTCCAGAAGGTCTGGATCTGCACTTCTGGTGGTGCAAAGGGAGCAGGAACAAGAGCTCAGGCTGCATAGGCAGCTTGAGAGAGCTGGGAAGGAGCATCCTTCTATTGCTGTGGACACCAAAGGTGCTCAGCATCTGGCAATGTCCAGAAGGATCTGACATTATCTCAAAACAGCAAATAATTAGGAGATTTGTGTGCCACACTAAACACTTGAATGCTATATTACAAGTACACAGAATATTACACATCACTGGCAAAAATCAGTTAACTTGCAAATCCCATCTAGACTTTTTTGTCTCTGTTCAGGCATTTACATATTTTTAAATACAATCACAAAATAGCAGACTAGCAGTTTTACTGTCAAATAAATACCTTGTAAGTATAAGGATTTCTTTCTGCCCACCATTACCACTTCATTTATCTTTTGCTTAAATCCTTCCTCTCCAGAAATAATACAAATCAAGCCTCTGGGGCCTGTTTATATAATGGGGATTTATGTCATTTCAAGACAAATGGCATTTGCTAAGTTTCAGGGAAGCACCTGTATTAATTGTATTTCCTGCTCATGAGTTGCTTTTGTTTGCAATAAAAGAATTCATCTCAGGTGAGTTAACCTTGCCTTTAGAGAGGGCACCTGCAGTTATCTTAGTGCTTATTGTAAATGAAAACATGTTGAGCCTTTAAAGCAGTGAAATAAAGAGGTGCTGACAAGAGAGTATGCCAATAGGATTAGAAGCTTTTCTCACCACTTGTATTATCAGGATGGGGAATTGAGTCACGTTAAATTACAGGGAGAAGAGATATTCCCAGAAGTTCCACAGATCAGAGACTGACTTGCTCCTTTAGTAAACCTGTGGATAGGAGGGGCATCCTGTGCTTGGTGAGATTAGGGGGGGTGGAAAAATGAAGAAGAGAAAGAGACCTTTTAGCCCTTTTAGCCTTAGGCGTCTATAATTGACCAAGATTTTTCTGCTTGTGATTTGATCCATCCAAACCCTGTTAGAGGCACTTGCCCCCAACTGAGACCAAGGCTGAGGTGAATAAGAATTAGGTGACTCACTCATATGTACTATACATGTATTCACATCTATTAGGATAAATGACATGTCATTCAATTTAAGTAAAGGCAACTGAAGATTGTCATATTTTGAAAATGACAACTGTTATTTATTTATTGAGAATATTTATACAGGCTCTTTCTAGGTACAGAGGATGCATTTTTCAGCAGCTCCTGCAACACCAATGAATCAGGTGGTTACACAAAGGCCAGAAAGGCTATTCCACAAAGCAAGAAAGAAAGCCAGTGGGCTACTGACCAACAGGTCTTGGCCAGCAGAACCCAAATCTGCTAAGATCATTAGTCATTTTCTGTCGCCATTTTTAAAAGTGCTCATCATGATGCTCTGATCCCTGTTATATTAATATATATTAATATATATTTATATCCCCTGCAATATTAATAGTATATTATTTGACTCTGTCTAGGCCAACAGAATCAAAATCTGGCAATATCATTAGTAATTTCCTGTGGCCATTTTTAAAAGTGCTTATCATGATGCTCTGATCCCTGTTATATTAATAAAGTGCTGAAGAAAACACTGTTATATGTCAGCAGGCAATGGGATTTAGCCTAATTTTTAAGAATGGGAAAATTAGGAACAAACTAGTCAGATACCATTTTATTGGATTCAGGGGAAGGAGGACTGGAAAAAGAGAGGCTTGCCTTCCCCTGTCCTCATCCCCCAGTATGCTTCTCCCTCCAGCAAGGCTGGCATGGTGCCTAGCAGGCCACATGCTAAACTGGGGTATTTGTCCTTCTTATCCCTGTTTAGATCAGGGCTTTCTGTATCCACTCTCAGACAGTGTGCTGTTAAAAAAACAATCGTTGTTAGTGCTTTCAAATAAACACTGATTTAAATTATTTCAATCAACATCCTATCTTTGTATTAAGTACTTACTTGTTTATTAAATAGGCAGGTATGTAGGTAGTCAGGTAAGTAGGTAAGTAGCTAAAAAAGAAGTTCATAGAAAGACAACATTTACAAAGTGGTTATGAGTTTACTACTCTTCTACTTGTGCAAAAAATGGATACATTCTATATCCAGATGTCCAATCTTCAAGCTGGACTCAGCTGTAAATAATCAAACTGCAGCTTGATGGATCTTCCTCCAAAGTGGACACAGTATTGTTTTTTATTTTTTCTGGATATCTCTATTTTATTAATTTTCTGACACATTCATCTTTCTTCAGAAAATCTAGTCAGTAAAAAGAAGTTCCTGAATCCTTGTCTTCTCCACTGTATATTATTTGGAAATCTTTCATTTCTTTCCATAATTCTCGATTATTTCCTGTGCATTTTGAATGAGAAGCTAGAGCTCACCACATCTTGATAGGTACAGCTACTATGCAGTTTTATGTCTTATGGTCCAGTTACACAGTGATATGATTAGTTCCACGTTAAAAACGTTTCAGTTTCAGCACAACCTTTGTCTTGTTTGGTCTTTTTCACCCTGTACACTTCAGAAAGGCATTGCAGTGGCGTGAAGCACCAAGTGCACTCAAATGGTAGCAGAGGTCTTTGAGCTGTTTGGAGGAGAGAGGAAGTTTTTCCCTTGTAGCATAAAGACTTCTCTACACTGAAAAGGTACCATCAAAGCACAAAGCCAATGTCTTTGGTTGTGTGCCAATGTCTTTGGCTGTGTGTTGGCTGAAGTCTGCAGCCTGAATAAATATTCTGTACTTCACAAAAGCATAGAAAAATTTGGCCTTGAAGATTATCTAGGTCCAACCTACCCTGCCTTGGGCAGGTATGCCACCTACTAGATCAGGTTGCTCAAAGCCTCATATTTAAACCCTTACATGCTTCTGCAAGTCAAAATCAAAGTGGAAGCCCCTCTAAAAACTAGTTATGAGTTGGAATAAATGTAACCAAAAGCCTCCTTGAGACACTGCCAGCTTTGAAACTTTGGTCTTAGTGCTTTACATTACTGATTTTCCTGAGGATGTACTTTATAGAGATTGACAACCAAAACAGATAAGAAGAGCAAACTGAAGAGAAGGGACTGAATGAACATTAGCTGGCCTGGTCTGTTTTCCCATGTGCTCTTCCAGTCAAGTACTTGTGAGAAGGATCAAAGGATAAGAAAAGACATTGGATGTCTGGATTACATTTATATATAGGCGAAAGACTTAGTACTGATGAGGCAAATCTGCTCCAGCTTGCCAGGTATGGGAAGAGGCTCATGAAGAGGTTTGGCTATGCAGTTGATCCTGTTGTGAGGAGGACAGGGCTGTGGGTTGGTGCAGCATCTCCCATATCAGATCCCACAACATGCACTCCATGTGACGTGGTAGGAAACATGTCTGTCCTGTCACCCACACACCAGAATGCACAAGCAACCTGCTCTGCCAGCTGCAAACAGGATTTGCAGAATTTTTTTGATTCCTTTTTTAGTCAAAGTCATATTATAATGATGTAATGCAAATGTAATCGAGATCCAGAGTTTCAATCCTTTCAAAGTGAGGTGTTTCTGAAGCCATGGGCAGGTATTTTTATCCATATGAAAAAAATAATGAGTGGCATTAATTAAACATTCAAAGTTACAAGTTTTATTTCAGAAAGACAACAGATTTTATGGAGAGGAAAGTCCCCTCAGGTTTGGCTTTCCTGAATTTTTCCCTCCCAATATTATGGCCCTGGGGGTGATGAAATTTTCCCTTGGATTTATTTGAAATTTACAGACTTTCCTTTGCCTTCGCTCAGGCTCTGCCTTTGCAAGATAATCCCTGAGAAGCAGGAGCAGAGCATCACTGGCATGAATTTTCTCTCCCATCCATTTCCCATGGACCTTGGCAGTGCACAAGCCATCTACATGGGGACTTACAGGGTACATTTAAATTGCATTCATTGCTCAGACCCACACCTGATGTGCCTTCCTCAAAACCTACCATGAGGTACCAAGCTGCAGCAGCAGAGAATACACCTTGGAAAACGCAGCCCTTGATGGATGTAGGAAGAGAGTAACCTCAGGCACAAATGAAGCAAAAATGGGAGAGGAGTGGAATAAGACCCATTATCTGTGCCCCTTTAGTATACCAGATGCATTCAGGGAAACCAGCCAGGGAAACTGCAGCAGAAAAGAGCTTTTCTTGGTGTTCCCAAGGTTTTAGCAAGGATACTGCAATTTGTTAACAGTTAATATGAAAATGTCAGAAATTAACTTCTAAATAGCCTACTTAATTGTGGAGATGGCAGAAGTTACGCTGACAGTTAAAGACAGAGTTCAATTACTCTCAATGTTTACTGAAGATCACTAGCCTTAAATTAAAAATAATCAGCTCACTCAGAAATATCAATTGCAGCAACAAAGGTGTTTCAGCTGATGCAGAAGCTCATCCGGTGTGTATATGTAAGCCACTTACCTATGCAAATTGAACTGCAGTTCCCTGCCCCAGCCTTCATGTTTTGCTCATTTATGACACCTGATCATTGCTTTTTTGGGGATGTGTTCTCTGCTGGCAGAGGAATGAATCCCATTACAGTGCATACATCATTTATAGCGCCCAAAATGATGGGCAGGGTCTGTCTCAGATCTCATGAAAAAGTTACATTTGTGGAAGCTTTTGCAAGATTGGGTGTTTAAATCTTCTCTACAGCTCTTGGACAATAATTGACAAAATGACTTTTAATAAAGAGGGAATGCTTCAGGATGAAGTTCAAATTTAGCATCCTTTCAGGATATCCTTTCAGGAAGTACTTTTCCTACCAGGAGGTTTTGAAGAATATGTATTTCTTACTGTCTTGGCAACACTCCTCTTAATTCTATTATGGGCAATACTTTAACAAAAATATACTTTTTAATATTGTTAGTTTCTCAGTAATTCACAACATCTGCTCTCTGGGTCCCAAATAAAACCCCAGAATCCTTACAAATCAGTCATCCCCTTAGCATTGGCGTAGTTGTCTGGGAATAAATTATGCCCTTCCTATTTGTGGCTCCACGATGTGATTATTTTAGTATCACCCAATTATGATAGTATCATGTGTAAATGATGTTTTGGGATAACATCATGTGTCAATGATATTTGATTTTCAGCGTAGACAAGATTTTACTTTTATACACATCATCCATATAAATTAAAAGGTGGAAAAATCAGGAAAAACCAATATAAAAATGTGTACTAAAGCATTCCTTAACAGAAGATTATTTGTATGAAGTTCAGAGCTTCTTCTAGTGAGTCTTGCTGTGGTTCTATAGATTCTGTAGTAAAATCTATAACAGAGTTAATTCAAGATTTTATCATAAGCATCATAGCTGAGAGTCCTTCAAAGTGTGGCTGATCTTAAAAACTTCTGTTTGGCACAAAGCAACCACCTGTCAATATTTCAATTACCACCCTTGCTGCCTGATCACACTTCAATTGTTTTCCAACAATTATTATAATCATCCATCACAAGGGCAACTAGTTGTTTCAGGGGTTTAGGTGAGAAGCTAAAAAGAACTGGGGAGAAAAAAATAAAAAAACAAACCCAAACTGAAAACCTGTTCAGTCATTTGTACAGATCTTTCCTCGGGGCATCTCCTTATTTGAACAGCTGCTGCTGAAACACAAATCAGTCTCAGAGCTAAGCAAGCCTGGATGGCGTTATGCATCCTGATTTCTGAGGATGGGGGGTGTTGTTGTTGGTCCTAATTTGAGTCCTGCACATGACCAGCCACTTTCCCTACTGGAAATAATTTCTCTAAATTAAAGGTTGCTGCAGTGTTTCAAGCCTGTCAAAGATCTCTAGCTGGACAGGCTCCTTAAAAAAAAAAAAAAAAAATAAATCAGTGTCTCAAATCTTAGCCTCAAGAGATAGGTTTCACTTGATGAAAGGACTGAAAAATCTTTTGCCAATCACAGTAATTTTTCTCTGTTAGATTTCATGGGAAGAATAGGTTGCAGCTTCATTTTTATTTTAGCAGAGTAAGTGGCTTGGATCTATTGTTATTTATGTGGCTTTATTCCCAAAGAAAGAAAAACAGAACCAGTCAAAGTTGTGGCCCACTCTGTTAACATTGCAAAACTTGGAAATGTTCAAGATGTGATGGAATCTAGTGCAAGGTAACCTAGAAATGCTGAATATTTCTGACATGGTCTCCTACTATTTAGCACTGACTTCATGCCAGTCTTAGTTCATTTGAATTACTGGAATTTCACTAAATCTATTTTTTTGGGCTGCTGTGAGTTTTGAAGTAATGTTATAAATATTACAAGTAACAAATTCTGAAAATATGTTGAAATCTATTAGAACTTCGGTGGAGCTGTGAATTCACATCTGAGGATAAAAATCCTGTGGAGAAATGTGTTGGATATTATTATGTCGCTCAACCCTGGCAATAATAATATTTTTTATGCATGGGGAAGCCAGAGAGATTGCAATGCTAGTAATAAAAAATATTGTTTTACAACAGAGAGGCAAAATGTCACACACTGGAGTGGGAGTAAGGCAGACACAGTGACTCTTAGTTCCTACAGTGTTTACACCAAATCTAGAAACTGGAGAGAGGGAGATGGACACCATCACTGTCAGCATGGGGAAAACTCCAGCCTAAGGGGCAGCCAAGAGCCCAAAAGCAAACAAGTGCTTTGCTGTGCAGGGAACAGCACACAGTCATACAGAGCCTCTGTTAAAAGCAGTAGAGGAGCCCCATATACAAAGCTGGGCAGAGCTCTTCTGCCTTTCAACTCAGAACAGAAGGGAAACCTGCCAGCCAAGAGACAGCTGAGGAGCCAGGCTGTCAAAACTCTCCTCTGAAGAAAGAATGGGTTGGTTTTCAAAAAGGGGTTGGTTTTCAAAAAGAGAAGAATGTATGTATGAAAGAAATTACAGTGGAAAAGTGTCTTGTCTCTGATAATAAGCCAGAAAAAGAAAAGTTTACATTTTTTAATAAGGGGGACTACTGAACTAGAAAACACAGAAACACTTGTTCAATGCAGTGTGCAGTCAGTCTGCAGAGCTCCCAGTCATTACCAGGTCCCTGGGATGTTATGATATCCAAATTTGTGTGGATATAAAACACATCCAGAATAACCAGAAGGGAGAATGATAAAAAATAAAGGGAGAACATATCTCTTGGAGAAGAAATCAGGTCAACAGTTAATTAGCAGAGCAGAGGAGGTGTCTTAGTGCAATGGAGCTCTTCCCAGAAGTCTGTGGAAGGCAATCCCTGACTGGCAGAGGAGCAGCTCTCGTGTCTGGGAAGAGCTGCCAGTCTGCTCAGACTGGAGGATGCTCAGGGACAATGTACAGGGGCAGCAGCTGCACCCCTCTTGCCACCAGCCTCTCCTCCAGTTCCTGAATTCCACTATCTTCCTTCTGGCTGTCAGGAGAATTGCTACACTGATATACATGTGGTGTTTCCATCATCTCTTCCTGCTTCCAATATCTGCTGCCCTCGTGAAAAGAGCACCTTTGTTTTTGGTGAGATTTGGAGTAAGTTTGGTTCTTTGGCTGCTGTTGTCTCCTATGACAACCTTTTCCCCTTGCAACATATACTCTGCCTTTGGACACAGTAGTAGAACTTTTCAACTGGTCTTTGTCATCCTTACTCAGAGTTCCTCCTATTTCTTAACTTGAATGTTGGCAACATAAATGTCTTTCTCCATTTTTTCTCTTGCACGACTTCTATCACATACTCATGCTTAAGAAGCCCATAACATGACTGTGTTTTGTTGACTGGCTCCTGCCCCTTATGAGTTACAGGTGTTTAAAATCTGTTGCTCTGTCCTTGATATTTGGGAGATTAGTTGTGAGGCCTGATTGTTAGATGTGTGTATCACCCATCCAGGTCACAGGAGAAATGGTTATCACAGAATTCTGAGAGCTCTGGGCCCAAACCAAAGAACCCACTGACCACAAACAGAGCTTTTTGGAAACTTGCAGCCTGAATAGAGGATAGCTGGGATCAAACCACTACTGCCAGTCTTTTCAAATACTCCACTACTTGAAGTAGTCCTGTGCATGTCAACTGCTGGTGTGTAACAGTCTCCTGGCTTTTACCAAATGCTCTTCTTTGTGTTTTTTGTGAGATTAGGCATAAAATATGGGCAGTAGTGGCAGGATATTTTTGAAAGAAAGTATTCATAAAGACCTATCTAGAAGCATATGTAATTGTTGAGGTCAGGAGCCTCATGGTGGCAAACCTTTGCAGAGCTGACTACAGGAAAAACACTTTCAATCCAGGTTCCGTTGGCAGTGCATAAACAGCGTAAATTTATAGCATAAAGTCTATAAACTTTTCATTTGCTCAATTTGTGTGTGGAGTTTTTTTAAAAAATTCATATATTTGAAAAAATACAATTATATAAATATTGTTATTTATGTTACTTGACATATGAAACTCAGGTTTCCTTACCTAAATTGTGTAATTTTGTGAAGTGGTGCATTTAGCAGAAGTTGTTTAGGGTTATATCATTAATTCGTGAAGTTAAAGTGTATCTCATGGTAAATAGGTTCCAACCCTTGCTGATTTGCAGCCTACAAATAGGCCATCAAGATGATTTACCATAATCCATTTGTCATTTATCATAATAGCTTATAATTCATTCCTATTGCTACCACTTTCCTCCTCTGTCATGTTGCACTTCTTCACCTGACCTCTGCTTACCTACTTGTTGCCTACTCTGAGCCATTTTAAAGTTTGCCTCTGCTTTTTTTCTGCTCGTTTGAGCTCCTGCTAAGTAACACTGCTCTGTTGATCCATCCTTAGATTGTTCCTTCTATGATCACTCCAAATTGGCTCATACTTTTTACTAGTTATGGTTTAAAATTAGGAAGCTACTCAAGTGCTTTGCTGAACTTGGGCATCCTTCATGTAATTTGGTTTAATCTTTTCCCTGCCTCGTAGCCTCCCCTCACAGCTCTGCAGTGATTAGCACTGTTCTCTGATATAGGCTCTGCCAGCAATGTCAAATTTGCAGTTACATTTCCTGTTGAACTGGTGGGAAAAGGTCATTAACTTGTTGTCTGCGGTCTATTCCTGGCTGCCAGTGAACTGTTCCCCACAAACCAAGGGTCAAGAGCTGCCCTAATATGGATCTGATAAGCCCCTGCTCCAGCAGCTGCAATCTCCGCACTTGTACCACACCATCAAGTACAAATGTACACCCAGCAGCGGGATAATGACACAGAGCCACCACTGCAGTTTTCATCAAGATGAGGTTTCAAGGACTGAAACTAATAGCTACTGCAAAGGCTATCAAAATTATATTAAAAGACACAGTATTGCTCTTTCTACTTAAGTCTTTCATCCTAGGATCGCAGTGCACATTACAAATACCAAGCTGGGCACTTTCCACTAATGCTCCTTCACTCTCCAAGGTTTGCACCTTTAATGCCACCCACCTCTCCTACAGCTTTGATTTCTTTTCTCATCTTTTCCTCTATTCAATTTCTCACAGAGCTTACATACACTTTTTCTATTCCTGAACTCTTTTCAATAAAAATCCAGATTTTTGCCCCTATCTCTTGGCTTCCTCTCATCCTCCCTGTGCACTGCAAACCCTCCATGGCTGTCCATTAACCTCAGCAGCAGCTGAGCACCACCACTGCCTTTTGCAGATGCAGAGGGAGCATCACCCTTTCCATGTCCTGTTCCATCAAACAATGGAGCCCCTTCCCCTGCTGCAAATGCTGGCGGTCCCTGCTGCCCTGGCCAAGGAGATCCAGTCCTGCTAGGGGTCAGCAGGAGCCAAATGTCTACACCTCTGGGTAAATCACTTTGCCCACTATTAAGGACAAGCAAATTTTCTTGTATAGTGGAGGCACCAAGATGCTCCATAAGTGGTTCCTATAGCAACTGTATCCAGGTGAAAACTCCTGCAAGAGCTCCCCTTCCCCCCCTCCCTCTCCCCACCTCTCCTTTCTTTGCAGTGGTTTTTCGTGGCAGGGGGTGAGTGAAAGGGATGATAACCAGGATGATTTAACTGCCTAAGTTGCCCACACGGCGCACACACTAAGTGCTGTTGCTGTGAGCGTGTGCCCACGGCATCTCTTGGGCAGTTCTTTGGCCAGTAGGGTGTCAGCGACCATGAGTGATCGATAAATATGGACTGAGGAAACACCCTCACTTTGTGGAAGGAGGATATCGGATAATTCTTAAGGCACTGCAAAAGTGTTTATCTGACACCTTCATTTTATTGTACTTATCTTTCAGATCCTGCTCTGTGCCCAGCAGCCCTGACATAAAAATTGCCACCTCCTTCCACAGCAAAATTATAATGGAGTGCTAAGCTAGGGAATTAAAAAGGTCTCCTGAGTGCAAGAAAGGAAATTCTACAAAATAAGTTGCTACAGTATCCAAAAGAGGAAAATACAGACATCACCTCCCTGCTGTGAAGGAAGGACGAGGCTATGCCTATGTGGAGAGCTTTGCCCAGAACTTCCATTCACCCCTAATGATGGGGGAATGGCCACACACTGAGGTCGTTTTTCAGGTCTGCTGTGCCCATTCTGTCACGTGTGGGTGGAAAGGATTTACCCAGCTTTCAACCAGCAAAGCTGACTGGGTAAGTGCAGATCAGCATCCTCAGCCCTTTATCCAAGCTAGCTGGTTTTGCCAAAGAGACACTTCAGGTGTTCCTGAGCTCCTTCTTTGGCAGCAGAGTTGTCGGACAATGTTCAGCAATGTGTTACAGTAACAAACAGCTCTTGGGATACAGGCACCATCAACAGAAAAATAGATTTCCTAGCCATGTTCAACATCTGGAGGGAATCTTGTAGGTGATAACATAGCTTAGGCAGCGCTGAGTGCAGTTTGAACAAAATTAGAAGCAAGGAGATAATGCATAGGTTATCACACATCTGCTTTGCTGGTGTCTTTGCAAAGGTTATTGGACCACAAGCTTTTGTCTACAGCTGTCAGGACTAAAAATGTACACTTCATTCAAACAAAATGTTATTGTTCTGAAACAGAAGTAGCAGTTTGGAGCTGTAAGTAGAACAATTCTTCTTCGCAGTCACAACAAATATATAAAAACTGGCAACACTGACTTTGGTTACATATCTGATCACTTTCTAATAGAGACAGTGAAAAACATCCTATTGGTATCAGAGTTTCCACAAGTCCAGAAATTGCTATTTCTGCTAGCAATCATGCCAGCTATGTGGTAGTTGCAATATAGGAGCAAAAAATCACAAGAAGCTACACAAACCACCAATTTCAGTGTCATGTCCCATATTCAGATCTGAGGCTTCTCAGGGTTTAGATGCCTGTCATCCTCAGCCCGTGCTGCTCAGAGTAGCTATTTGATGTTGGAAATTACTGACATAGTCATATCCTCTGCGAAATTGCTGAAAACTCTGAACAGCCCCACAGGTAATGTTGAGGGTTAGGTCTCCCTTTCCTTGCCCCACCAGTCTCTGTTAGGATACAAACACAGCTGTATCCTGTATCCTGTGTCTTGCAGGGCTTCATCCTTCACCCACTGCAGAGACCTGAGTTTCTCATCCCTCGCTGCCAGCCTGCAGCTGGAGGCACTTGGGGTGCCCAAAGCATGGCTGTGCCCAGGGCACCAGAACAAAGGTGCCAGCAGATATCCAGCACCATGGTGGTTAACCCTAGCAGGGCTCCATCTCTTCCACAATGCCACTCTGTGGGATAACCCTTACAGCCAGAGGAGTGTCTTCCAAAACTCTGTGCTGTGTGCTCAAGCCATACACAGCCAGATTAGCTCACTGTTCCAGGATGAAGAGGGAGACATTCTGTGTCTACACATTTATGTGTAGGAATTTTTCTATTCAGGGTTCCTTCTTAGTTCCCAATAAATAACCATTTCTAACTTTTTGCAACTTTAAGTAGATCACTACACTGACCTGAAGCACTCTATGGGACCACCAGATAATTTAGGATCTCAGCAGGTCTTGATCCAGCCTCCAGTTCACAGCAGGGTCAGCTCAAGAGGAGATGAGGCTGCTCAGAGCTTTACCCAGCCAAGCCAGATTTTTAACTTCTGAGATGGAAAGTGAACAGACACCGTGAGAAATCTGCTCCGGTGCATAATTGAACCTCCTTGTCAAAGACTGAGAAGAATCAATCCATTGGCATTTTAGGGACTCTGAAAGCTTCACAATCTGTAGTGCAGTAGGTCTGGTGAGAGAAAATGGCTTGTGGAAGAAGGAGGCCAAGAAGAGACCAAGGAAAGGATCCCTAAAATAGCTCAAAATCAATGGCTGTGGGTCTTATCTCTTTGAATCTGAAAAAAAGACCAGGTACACTTCCTTTGGACTACCACTTCTAAAGCCTGGTGCTCTAAATTCATAGTTTGCCACTGCATCACTGAAATGAAGAGTCCTCTTGCTCCTGCTTGTAAGAGAAAATAAGGATTGATTTTTGCTCTTGACTTAAAATTTTGCAAGAGGAAAATCTTGATCAGAATCTATAGAATATATAAAGGAATTACTGGATGATCTTTAAAACTAGCTGAAAATAACTCTCTGCTGATCTGAACTGTGCTGTCAGGTCTCCCCAGGGACTGCCACCCTTGGGGTAATTGTGATATTTCATGCATTGCTTGACACATCGTGGAACAGGATGAGCAGCACAGCCTCCAGAGACTGAGAAGCAGAAGTTCCAGACAAGCAAAAAGCTTTTTTAAGGGACCCAAAAATAAAAGCCAAAAAAATTATTCTGAAAATACCTGAACAGCTGTGAAGAGCAGCGGCCTGGCATCTCCAGTCTTTCTTCTCTGAGTCACACTCACCTCTCTGCTCTGCTTCATTGTACTCACTGACAATGTGGCCTCTGCCTGCTTCATTGCTCCAAACTATTTTTCAATGCAAAAAATGTTGCAGCAATGGAGACACTATGATGGACCTGTTGCTGTGACAAAATGAAGGACAGCTCTCCAGCTAAGCATGGTTTTACAGGCCACATTTAGAAGATTCATACTGTGTCTGAGTAGTAGAGTTAGCAGAGCCATACCATGGCTGCAGAGCCCTGACACCAGTTACAATCTGAGTAAAATCAAGAAACTCTCTCCAGGTGCAGCAAGAAAAATGGAGCAGCACTAAATGGATGGTCTGGGAATCTCACTTTGTTGTAACATTGAATATCCCAGACATGGGCTGTCCTTCATGTAAGCCAAAAGCCCCGCTGACTGGTGTACCCCAAAAGGAGCCAGCATAACATTGTCCTTCCTGTCACCAGATTCTGCCCTGTGGCTCTTGCCAAGACTGGAGACTTGAGAAGGCAAAGCAAGAGAGAGGCATCCTGTTTAGTTCGGGTGGTTAGAGCATGGTGTTAATAACACCGAGGCTGCAGTTTCAATCCCTGTATGGGCTATTCACTTAAGAGCTGGACTTGATGATCTCTATTCAACTCAGAATACTCTGTGATCTGTGACTCTTTTTGCGCAGGTTTATGGCTAAGACAGGAAATAGAGGCAGCAATCATATGCCCTTAGGAAGAAATGCCCTTCTGGCAATGATGTATCCATCTAGACTCCCATGGCTGCACGTGGGAATTGTCAGGGGGTAAGGTTACAAGCTTTCTTTGTAGTAAAATACGCTGACACCATTTTCTATTTATGTGGGACTAGCAAAGGGAGGACTGGTGAGAGGGGTGAAGGCAGCTCTCGGGAAATAGAAAACAGCAGAAGAGCTGGATTTTCTTTGCTACATTATGCAAATAAAATAAGAGAACATAACTCTGAAACTGAGCTGATAAATCTGACCCTGATTTCTCAAGAAGGCTCCTCTTTCCGACCTGACAATATCTATGTGTATTACAGTGGAGAAAAATTACTTTCTACAAATGAAAATCTTGCCAATTCATTTTCATGGCTTACATGACTTCTCACGACCAACGTGATTGTTTGAAAATTGAATAATGCTTAGAGGTGTGCAAAAAAAGGCAAATAAAACATGTTGAAATTCTCAAAACTGAGGGATCAGAGGTTTTTTTCACATGCAGCAGTCAAGCTGGTGCCACCAGGTTCATTCCACACAGTAGTGGTCAGTAAGAAGCATTGCATTGCAAGGAGAAGGAATAACTTTAGCATTGGCAAGCTATGTGCCTGTAAGAGTAGCAACATTTGGATTCAGCCATACTGGAAGCTTGCCATGACTCAGGGAAAATGTGTGTGAAATGGCTGGAATCAAAAAAAGAGCCTTTAATGAACCTTGGCTTTTCAACACATGTTTTTTGGCTTTGGAGCTGAGTAACTTTATCAACTCTGAAGAATATACATAATCATTTTGACACGGAGGGAGCAGACAGTGAGAAATCACTGTGACTGCAGCCAAATATTTGCTGGTTTTGAGCAGTTGGCTGTGAACTTTTCCTAAGATGCTGGAAACTGATCTGGGAGGTATTTTCTGCATGGTGCAGACCCTGTGCTTGTGTTTGCTCAGTACCCTGGGAACAAAAGTCCTGTTGACTTTCC
Organism: Anthoscopus minutus; assembly: GCA_013399455.1. NCBI lineage: Eukaryota > Metazoa > Chordata > Aves > Passeriformes > Paridae > Anthoscopus > Anthoscopus minutus. The sequence continues at coordinate 98,540 of VWYI01023201.1, forward strand.
AGCCAGAGTGCTAGAGATTCTTGCACTGCTACAAAACATCCTTATACTCACAAAGAGCACATCATCATCATCATCATCGTTTCTCACTGAGGTGGTGCATTTGCTGGCACTTACTCAGAAACAGTAGATCAGTAATATTTTTTTAATTTCCAGGTGTCTTCTAACATCATTGAAATATTCCTTATTCAGTTCAGGACTCATCCTTAGTCCTTCCATCTAATCTACCCCGTCTGGGATGAATTTTTATTCTGCTGCACACCTGTGCAGCAACATCTTCTGACACTACAGCCACCAGCCATCACTCCTGATTCACAGGGCAGCACTGAGCAGGTGACTCAAACTTCCTCTTTGATTTTCCTTCCAGCCAGGGAAAACTGCTGCTGCTCCAACTGCAGATGTCAGTTTTCCACCAGTTCTGGCTCTCAGCCGGCATCACAGCCACTGCTCCCGGGGAACAACGGCTCCAATGCCTAGGGATGCTGGCAGTCACACCCTGGACTCCTGCGGGTGGCAGGGCTGCGGCGGCAGCTCCTCGGAGGAGGGGTCGACTCAGCAGCACGGGAGGTGTTGGGACATGCAGAGGGTGACGTGCATGTCTCAGTGGAAGATGTGTTGTGTTGCTGCCAAATGTTCTGTCTGACACCATGCCAGCTCAGAGCTTGAAGTGATTCACGCTGCCTCTGACCACACTTCGCTCTAAAGGTGTTTGTGTGATTTTGGTTGATTTGGCAAATGCCGCAGAGATTTACCCTCAGAAGTAGCTGTCGTATATTTAAGGTCATATTAGAGAGAAATGAAGACCTAAATTAAAAGACATCTAAAGTTTAACCTTAGTTTTTGATTTCATGTGGCAGGCCTGTAATTTCCACTTGCCTTTTCTCTCCTTAGTTTACTCTGGCATCAGCAGCAGAAATGCCAAACATCACAAGACAAATTGTTCTCCTGGTAGTTCAAGCCCAGAGGGCAGACAAAATGCTGGAAATATGGCAAGAAAGTCTATGTCATATCCACAAATTAAGCATCCCACAATCAAAAGACTCCTTTCTTTCTGCCATAAAAATATTCCTAATTTTTAGCATCAGTTGTTGCTGACTACAAGTTTTGACCTGGCTCCAACACATCAAGAAAAATATCCTGATCCTTTATATCCAGCTCTAAGGTACTCTGCATCACATACAAAACAAATTAGCAAAAATTTGGTGTGGAACTTTTAATTATTTTGAGAGAAAATTTGTTTGATTTTAACAATTTAAAGGGCATAGGAATAATTTAGATGTTTTTAGGAACCATGGGTACTTAGGAGCATTACCTAATGCAAAGTAGCCCCAGTTTTCTGAATTCTTAATCATGATGAAAAACATGGTTGTTTCTCAGAAAAGTTTGTAAGCAAAATTGCTAACAAAAACCAATGATAAAGCACAAATATTCTTGGAAGAATGTAATATAAATTAAAATGGTGTATATGCTCTGCAGTTATCCATGTTCATGGGCTAGGTATCTGCAAACTATAAGGGCAGCCCCTAGCTCAAATATCAGAAATAAATAATTTTACAACTTCAGCCCCCCACTGAGCCTAGATTCTCTTGCACAAGTCTTACTGAGCCTTTTCTTTACTCTACTCTGTAGTTCAGGTTTGCATTTGTGTAAATCAGGTTTTCTTTCTGAAAACGTGACTATCGTGCAAAAGGACTTTATAGGGAGTCACCCTTCACCTGTCAGATTAAGCAGCAGTTCTGTTTTATGAAGTACACTCCATAAATGTATTTATACACTGTTAGATTGTTTAAAATTTGCACAGGGAAAAATAATCTCCTGCGTCTCTAAAAAACTCTAATGTGACAGAGGACACAGAGTAAAGACGGCAGTACCAGTCCTAAGATTAAGTATAATTGAACAGATATTCAGCTTTTTTTGTTGAATGATACCCAAAGCATGTTATAGTTGCAATTGTATTTAGCAAGCAGACTAGAGAAAGCTTTAGTATTTCAAAATAATTTCAATTAAAATTATTTCAGTTCTTCAAGAAATTAAAAGCAACAGAAATTAAATTTTTCCCCACTCAGCTCCTGACTCATAAAAAAGCACATGATTTTGGTTTTGATAAATAATCATAGTAATGCAGAATGTTATAGTGTCTTTGAAACTGCATGGAATAGACAATATTGTAAGTAATAAGTATAGCACAGAGGACATATTCTCTGCTCTTCATCTGAAATATGAAAGCTATTTAGTGCTTTGTAAAACATGTTAAATGGAGTTTTCTCTCTCTTGGAAATAGCTATATTTTCTTCATTCTGTGCAGGTGGAATGTTTGAAAATTGCACAAGACAGGCAATTTCGGAACTACAACTTGGAAGACCAAATGTTAGCAAATCATTCCGAATGGATCTGAAGTTTAAGGCTGCAATGTTATTCTTTCTGACAGTGGATACATTTTCTTTTCCACCTATTTAAATATTCACAGTCAGAAATGCATGATAGTTACTGTGTAAAAGGAGTCTATTTTGGAAGAAAAGGTAGATACCATTTTTGAAAGGTGTTAGTCCAAGAGTATATATGCACCACAAAGTTTATAGTGAAGCTGTAAGTCCAGGGATGTTTGTAGTGGAAAGCAGAGCTGGACAACTGCAGAGAGCCAAAAAGAAAAAAAAAAAAAGAGATGTCCAGGTCTTCACAGCGGGAAGCTGAGTTCTTGTGGATCATGATGTAGTAGAAAACCATTTGTCATGTAGAAGCTGAAGAAGTCCAGCTCTGTTTCTCAACAAGTCCACATTGCATTTACTCAGGAAAGCAATAGCCCATTCTGGTGAGCATGAAGTATCCCATTCAGGGGTCTCCTTCTGTCCCTTCTCCATGTCTGTGAAGACCTTAGGCTAAGGAAGGAGTCACAGTTGTGGTGACACTAAAGTTTGTGCAACTGAGCTTCTATTTTAGGTGGAGAGTTGTGACTGTCATTACCTCATTCTCACTGGCATTTCTACTCCTAGCTTCCCTACACAACCAGCTCTGCTGCTTTTGGGAAACTCCCTGGTGCTCCACTGAGTGAAATGATCATGTTTTGCCACACAAGTGCGTGAGAGGGGTTGGTCTCCACACCTTGGTGGCTCAAGCATGAAACTGTGGATTGTGACTATAAAGTGACAGGACAGGAAAAAAATATTTTATGGTTTTAACATATTTTTAATATATGGTTGTTTGGGTTTTTTAATAAGAGTTTTGTTTTGCTACCAGTAAATTATAGTAATGATGGTAGAAACTGCTTAACTACCCAAGAGTTCTACAACAGCTCTGAGTTACAGCTCACCCAACTCAGCACCCACTGGAGTGTGCTACGGATCCAGTCACCACCTGGGCACCTCTCCTGCAGATATCACAATGGTGCAAGACCACACCAGGTACTCAGGCGTGACAGAAACAGCAATGAAAAGGGTACCTGAATTTTGGGGTCAAAATCCAACCTTAAAAGAGTCAAGATGTATTTTTGATGAAGGTAGGTGTTGTATTTTCCCATTACCAGCATTTCAGATCTTTAATAAAAGGTCTAGTAAATATTACTGCCAGGAACAAATATGGATATATGTATGTAGAATTATCTGTGTTTCCTTTAGCAGTGTTGCTTGTCTATCTCAGCTTCTTCTTTCCATCCTGACTGAAGCCACAGACTTCAGTTTAAAAGTCCCAATCACTCTCTGCAATGACTATGCTTAACATCCAGAGCATTAAACAAATTGTCTGTGTGAGCTGTGGAAGAAAAGGCATTTGAGTTTGAATGCAAAGGCCAGTCCTGGATAAACCTGGGGTTTCCACTCACACAAAGCCACATCTATGATGAAATCGGAGGTGAAAGAGAAGATTTAACCTCTGAGGCTGATGGAAAGCAAAATGATGAAAGGATTTTTAGGTGTGAAAAGATGGATTAGGAGTTTTACTAAATCCTGGGTCAGAGGAAAAGTTGAAAATTGGCTCTGCTCTGAATCTGGGACATTTCAGACTGAAGCAGGTGTGCCTCACATCTTGAACGTTTCATGTGTGCTCATTTCATTCCCACTATTTTCAATTCCCATTCCCTTATATTTTATTTACATGTTTCTTCATATGATAACAACATGATAGTATAAAACAGCCAAGTTACAAAGCTTCTCTCTAAATGCCTGATTTAAATAAAGCATCCATTAATTTCTGAACCAATAGTGATACAACATAAAATAGTACATTATTTTTCAGAATCTGGTTCTGCAAACATTAGACCATTTGACTAAAATATTGCTAATGTATAAATAAAGTCACTCTTGTGCATTAGTGTTTTCAGGCTCGAAGCTTTAATGTGTTATTTTAGAGTACAAATATTTTCCAAGGTGAAAAATATAAATGCTATTATATTTAAGTCCTCACTAAAATGAAGCACAAAAAAATAGTGATGAAAGCTTTTCTTCTTGCTAAAGAAATTTTATCAATTTTAACAGAACATCCTTAATATATAACTAGAATATTATGTGTATAGTAGGTTGCTACTCTGTAGTTGGTTTGGCTGATTACAATGATTACAGTAAGTTGGCACAATAGTAGAGCTACCTGGAGAAAATACTTCTGCAGAGCCCACAGAAATCTGCTTACTGAAGATAATATTGTGTGTTTGGGGCCAGAAACTCTGATTTACAAGAATGACAGCTTTTTAACTTTGCACTTTGCTTACATTTCTTTCAAAAATAAAACTATCTTCCGAGTACTTCTTAAAATAAAATTACAAAACCTTTTCCTATGGACTGAGATATTAATTTTGCCAAAATTTAAGAGGTGGTGTTATCTCTTTCATGGGCTAATCCAAGAAAGGTTATTTCAAAACACATGAAAGAAGTAACGTTTTGCTCTCTGTGGGAAGTGTTTAACTCCACTGGACTTGCCTGTGATTTGGATAGCACATTTGTAGAGGCGGTCCCCTTTGCTGGAGCTGCATTCTTCCACAGAGAGTGTTGGTTGCACTTTGGCAGGTGCTACTGGGAGGAAGAAGCAAGAGTTCACACCAGCAATGCCTGCCACCTGTGTGAGGGGCAAACCTGGGCACCTCTGCACTCAGACTTGTTTTTAACACATAGATGCAGCCAAGAAGAGAGCAATGTCACACAACACCACTTCCCAACACACATCCCCCTCTGGCATCTAGGGCAGCTCGCTAATGGATGGTGAAGCTGTGGTGGAAGCCCCAGCATCCTCCTGACAGGGATCCTTCCCTGTGTGAGTGCACTGCACCCCTTTTTAAGGATCAAATAGCTGCCCACTGTGCCCCCCGGATACAGGCTGCTGACAGCTTTCTGTTGGCAACAGGGAGAAACACCCTCACTGCAGAGAGGGTTAATCTGTTTTTAGCAAGCAATGACTACCCCTCATGTTTTCCAAGAGAGGAAATGAACCTCCAGTTAATTATGACAGTTGATTAGGTTACTGAAATTGCTGAATTTCTGGCAAAATCAGCAGTGCCAGCTCCCTGACACCATATGTGTGATTTGGTGGCCCTTATAGTAACGCAGCTCCGCACACCTCCTGTTTTATGGACATTCTCTTTGCTGTTACTCAACTTCCATCTCATTACTGGGAGTGTGAATTTCCACCTTGTGACTTCACAATCTTTTTGAGCAATGATCTCATGATCACCCAGTGATTTCTGGGTAGATTTTATTTCCTTGAAATGCTAATGCATTCCTGATGAAAATAAACAGAGGCCTGTGACTATAATATTGCCTTTGGTCGGTTTTATGTCAATTGAAACAGAAATGCAACTTCAAAGCTCTTGAAGCAATGAGTGACTATGCAAGGGAGCACTGGCCTTCAATAACATAAAAGACCATTTTAATTGGAAAGTCTTACAGGAATTATTTCTAATCATCAATAGCATGTCATTTCCTTATTTGCAAATCATAAGTGTGACAGTAGTTAATAGTAAAGCAGAATATTGAAAGTGGTGTACTGTGTTGTCCTAGTGCTAACCCTGCTGAGAAGCCAATGTCTGTTCTTCTCCCCACCGCAAAGCCTTTGCCAGCTCTGAGGGGAGCCTGCAGTTCCCCTCTACTCTTTGGTGTCCTGGAGCTCTGTGCACCTTCCTCCAGCTCAACATCCCTTCCCATAATTTCCCCCATTTCTGAGCAGGGGATACTTTTTAATCTGCACACTAGAAATGAAAAATCTGTGGGCAATTAATGTACCAAATTCCCTGATGGAAGTGGAAAGGCAGATGGCAGATTGGAAGATGTAGGGAGGTGTAACAATATATGGATGCATCTGGGTTGAACTGAGATCAAAGCTCTCCTGTGGTCAGAAAGCCTACTAAAAGATAGTTATGGAAACCTGAGCAAGACTGTTTTGGCAGAAGAAAGCAGAAAATGAAGCATCTTTTATGAGAAGGTACAAATTTCAGATACTTAAGTGTTGGGTGATTGAAAAATAGTGAGAACAATCTTGATATAAATTCAGCAAACTTTACCACATAAAAATGATCAATAGGGTCCTAGACTATAAACTCCTTAAAATAGCAGAAACAGGTGAGTAGGTGGTGTGGGATTTTAAAAAAAAATCAAAAAGGGGTTGGGGGTGGAGAGGGAATTTTCCATTTATTACCATATCCTCAACATAAACCCAGGAACTCATGAAACTCTGCATGAAACATGACAAAGACCCTGCCTGGCAAATCACTGGTGGCTCTGGCTGCCACTCCTACATCCAGGGCACAGTCTCCACTGGTGGGTGGTAGGTAGGGGGGTGGAAGGGGACCTCCGCCCACCCAGCTACTCCCTGCCATTGGATAAGGAGTTGTCGATATCCCTGGAGTCTTCCACTCCTGTGTTTATCCTGATGTCAGATCTGAATGTAGCTCAAGACGATGCATTCCTGCAGACACTCTTGGCTTCAGGAACTAAAGATTTTCTGAAAATCAATCATTTCTGTGCAGACATTGTGGCTAACACCACAGGGTGTGCCCAGGTGGGGACACGCAACAGCTTGCACAACAAGGTGTCCTTGGAAAACCAGCAACTATTTCCAACATTTCAAAGCAAGCAAAACCAGAACACCCTCCTCAAGGAGGAGTATCTACCCATAGGAAGGTTTCTCCACAAGGGACATCCAACTGGGAGCTTGCCATCACTTTCTAAAACAGGTATGTTGACACAGAGAGGCACAGCCCAGGCCCTGGTGCCACTCTGCATACCAGGCACTGGCGAAACACAGGGCTCAGGCACGGGGAGCAGGCACAAGTGTTCATCCTGATGCAACATGTACCTCCCTGGGAACTCTGGATCCTCTGCCTCTGAGGTGGTCACAGCCTGGATTCAATATTTCTTACCCTCTTCAGTTCAGTCGCTGTTCAGGGGTTTGCCTCCTCTGCATTTTCACATCTCTCTTGCTGCCTCTAAAATTATATTTTTCCTTTTTCAAACTCACCAAAACAGTATTTGACTTGCCCCATCCGCTCCCAAATAAATCAATATATTTGTTTTCAAGATTTTTCAGAGGCAGATTAAAGAGGCTCAACTTCTTTCATGAACATTGGGCAATTTCTCCAATCACTTGAAGCTTCAGTATGAGCAATCAATGGTGAGGATTAATGGTACTCACTACAGAGCTGATGCTGAAGTGTCTCAAACGATCACTGTTGCTTGTCACTTATCATAGCTATAAAAGTTATAAAAGTCACCAGCTTGCACCATGGGGATATCCACACACCACCATGAAGGTGAAAACGCTTCTCCACAACCATTTTCCATCTCAAAGCAAGACACCTGTGTCTACCTGCTTGCAGCACTAGTGGCATGTCTCTGAGGGGCAGTGGTGGCTGTAGGGATACTCCTCCCAGACAGACTCTCTGCACAGTTGACACCTCTGGGCACAGAGTCTCTGGTCTGACCTCTCACAGACACTCTTTAGGCATGTGCCACCTTCACTATATTAAGATGGTTTTATGCTGTGACAGCTTTGTACTGTGCTGGCAATATGTACAGTAGTGGAGAATCTCTCTGGAGTTAGCTCCATGGTTCTTCCTTAACTCCTTCTCTTGCTTTCATAATCTTTGTGGAAAGGTGAGCTCAGCATGGGCCTCTTCCACCTACTGGAACTGGCTTCAGCAAAACTGAGAGGAAGCTCCCTGAGTGCTCTTGCTAATATGGCTTCCTAGGGGAAAAATCACTTTTATGTTCCCAATTCAAAGAGCTGAAGCCCACAATATGGTTCCTCCAGGATGGACGATCAGGGTGGACTCAAACTACTGGACTCCAAATTCTTGGAAACATCAAATATTTGTGAATTTGTAAATCTTGCTCAGTATTTTGAAACTTTGTAATGAAATTGAATATAGTTAAGATTTTGAATTTAGATCTCTGTCTCTGCAGCCTTCTGAAGGAAGAGGGAAAGGAAGCCCAAAGCCCACACACAGAAGGACCCTGTAGTCCAGTGGGGCCTGGGGAATAGCTCCATATACACCACAAACAACCCTGTGGTGATTCCTTGGGTTCATGGCTGCAAGATCATTTTTGTGCCATGTTCTCAGGCTCCAGGTTCTGATCCCACAACCATGCAAAATTTGCAAACACCCTGGGACATCAAGGAAGCAAAAGCAGGAAGAGACAAAGACCTGGGAGCAAACTACCTAACTTCATGCCTTCTGTCATGAAAGAAGTTGGAGATGGCACAACCTGAATTCATGTCATGTACCATGAGTGCACAGCAAAACTCCCTGCAGTGCTGAGCAGAAGGAAAACAGGAAAGCTATGGTGGGGAAAGACTGAAACACTCATTTGTTCTTATCCCCTTTAACATATCCGTATTTCCATCCTGCCATTCCTGCATTGCATCTCTACCATCTCTCTCTGTCAGCATCACAAAGCATCAGGAAGAACCTTGATAACCAGTGCCATGGTGGGCAGACCACTAAATCTGAGAGTGGTTCGGTTCAGAACCTGCTGCAAAAACATACAACACAGATTTGTCTAACTTGAGCTTCCAGTTTCTCAGTCTTGCTCTACCTTTATAGTGTGGTTAAAAACCCATCTCCTCATGGGCCAATTTTCTTCATACAGGAGCTTGAGAACTGTGATTAAGTCATCATTCAACTGTCTCCTAGATGAAGCAAACTGACCAAGTTCCCTATGCCTTTGAGCTGCCCTATGCTGTTCCTCAGGTTAGGAACAGAGCTCATTTCACATCAGCCTTTTCAATTCAGATGCAAGCTGGACCCACTGCATTTTATCCACTGAAGCAGAATCAGTGTCCCTTGCTTCCTCCTAACCTCTTCAGTCAGGAGACTCCTCTTTACTTCCTTCTACCTGACCCCAAATATCCACTATTTGTAGTCTTTTGCCAGTGGCCATCACAGCCCACTCCATTCTCTCCTGCAGAGTACCTACCCTGTGTGTTGTTTCAGTCTCACTGACAGCTTCAGGGCATGAAGGCCATGCCTGGTGCTGTGCTTGTAAAAGCACCGTGCATGCCTGTTCTGATAGAAGGCTACTGCTAAAGGCTGTGTTTTCTCAACAAACACAACCTGCAAGCCCTAGATATCTGTATAACATCAAATTTGTTTTTATAAAGAACAGCAATTGCTAAATATTCCACAGGAACCACAAAAATAAAGAAGCTTATTTATAAATGTTATATATATATATATATATATATATTAATTTTAAGATTAGTCATACAGTTTCTGCAGCTCCATCAAGTTCCAATCAAATCTCTACTCATTGGTTTTATTACCCTTAATTACTTTTTTAACTGCTATCATTCCTCTAAGGCTGCCTTACCCCATGCCAGGCCCTCTGTGGTACAGACAGCAAGCACAAAGGGGGCAGACAGGCTCTAACAAGGCAAGCTTCAGCCTAGAAATGCCTAGAAATGGCATCCTGGGAGGGATGTACAGTACCATGGTAATCTTACTCATGTTCACAGGAAATGAAATGCTTTTTTCCTCTCTCTCTTCTAATGGACATTGATCATAGAGTAGCAGAGCAAGGAACAGAATCCAGCATACATTTTAGCAAAATCCCTTAAATTTCTTACTTCATCTGTGAAATGTCATGTCACAGGCTGAGAGAAGATCACATTCCTAGGCTGAAGCCGAGGCTCCCAATGGGCAACACCCAGTAGTATCCATTTGCTGCCGCTTTTGCACAGCCCATTTCTCATCTGAGGTACCAGGGATCAGCTGCAGCTGTAATCTGGCTCTGAAAAGCCACATCTGGTCACAGCACTGAGTGCTCAGGAGCTGGGCTCTGCAGCACCAGCAGACCCAGAGAACTAAGGTCATACCTGTTGGATAAAGTCCTCTCAGCACAGCACCCTCTGCAATTTTAATATGCCCCAGGAAAAGAAAAAAGAAAAAAAATGTGCCTTTAAAAGCCACTGAAGAAATAGTCTTGAAATGGATCCATCTACATGACTTGTTATATTAGAGGTCTTGCCATTTCACATGTATAATTTGGAGTGAATTGCTCTTTACAGTGATTCAGCCTGTGATGTGCTCACATACCCTCTCAGACGCTACTTTCTACTTAGGAGGGATTTTTATCATTTCCCATTTCAACCTTCAGAGAGAAAACAAGTGTTTTTTTATCTTGTTGCCATGATTCCCTCTTTGCCTCATGTCCTTCTGGGATCCTCCTCCATGGCTAACTGCCAGCCAAAAAGAGAACATGCTTGGGTCTCAGCTCTGCCAGCTCATGCTCACCTGCACAGAGGGCACAACAGGCAGCTTGGGAAGAGAGGAGGAAAAATAACATCTTAAATACTACAGAATAAGATTGATCAAACTCCTCTTCCAGAGCTTACACTTTGTGCATTTCAGGCCTGAACCAGATGTCTTTGGCATAAGAAAGCAGTATGGAGCTGAGCACAAACAGAATCATTTCACCTTTGTTTTCTGGATATGCTGTTACCACCCAGCCACCCCACTGCTTTTCCTGAGGGAGAAGTGGCTGATAGCATCAGTTTGTTACCCAAGTCTTGAAGAACAGGGTTCAGACATTACTGCCAGCTGGACAGTATCACTGAACAACCTGGTGTCTGGGACAATTCCTGATGTTAAGAGGAATCTTTGTTAGAGGCCTGCACTGCACAGTTCCACCACATCCTAGTTGGACACTGCAAACCAACACCAGGAGTTAGGGAAACACAACCTATCACCCAGCCTTCCCAGCTACCCTATCTTGCCTTTTACATCTCACAGACTACCAGCTCCCTCGTGAAGGAAGGGCTTTTATTTCCCTCATGGCAGGAGGGACCCTGCCAGGCAGGTGAGGTGGCTGGAGCATTGGCAGGGCTGGTTTGGCCTCCCGGGTGAGTCACCGAGCAGCCGTGCCTCTATCAGGTGCAGTGTAAATCCAGACCAGTGCCTGCTCCTTTTCATTAAGAGCCTTGAGCTCACTGCAGGAAAGATGAAAAGGGCTGGTCATTATCCATTACTTGTGACCCATTCACTTGCTGATGGGCTGGTTTTCATCTCCCTGCCTTGCCTGTAGGCAAGCATCCCCCAATAACCTAATCTGCTTTTTTTGTTCTCCACCATTTATTTTCCTAGGAGCCTTGTCAATAGTGGCTCCTTTGCCTTCCCATGCCTCCCAGCGCTGTAGGTTCAGGAGGCTTAAAGGGTTCCAGCTCATGGTAACAAATTCCAGAAAGTCTGGCCGCTATTTATAAAGCCAGTGTAGGAAGGATTTGAGAAAAGCACGATGTAACAAGAGAGCTGGGTAAAGGCAGAGCACACACAGCCTGGAAACGCTCGAAGGTGAACAGGAAGGGGAGGCGGGGGCACTTGGAAGCCCATTAAATGAGAACTTATCATCCGATTTATGTAAATCACTTCAAATGCCTTCATTTATTAAAAGTATTAAGCCGCATTACTGTTTGCCTTTGGTCCCCTAATTTGGTTGCTAATGTCTAAAACAACTGTTGAAATTAATTTGAAATTAATGTTCCTATATAATTACTTAATGAATCTCACATTCACTGCCCTTAGCTCGCAGTTGACAAAGGATCTCACCCGCCACACGTAAGAGGTTGGTACTGACTGTGATTTTAAAACGGTTGCTAAATTATAGTTTGCAAATATTTTACATTTATATCACACACTTCATCTTGAAGGATCTCACTGTGTTTGAAATGTTATGTAACATTTATTCTTTAGTAAAATTCCACCACAAGAACTTTCTGGGCATCAATCTTCTTATTTCCTTGCATGCCTTGAAATTAAATCAAATTTAGCTGTATCATTATGCAAACAAAAAAATCATACCTGCATTAAAAGATTATTATTAGTGCTGTAAAGTAAGACAGTTAAAAGATAGGAAATGCTGGAACAGAGACTCTGTGTGATATAAATTCCTTTTCCCATACATATATATTCTCTGTCTTTAATTTTATGATCATGTATTTTCTTATATGTACCCCCTCCCTCGGGGGACTTATTACTCCTTGTTAGTGTTCAAGAAGAAATAAGATAAGAAAAAAAGGTTCAAGAAAAAGCTAGCAGGGAAAGGTAGCCATTTGTGGAGTCCTTGCCTCATTCCTTACAAAAGCTGCAAAGGTTGTAATGCATGTGCCTCCTTTTCTGGGTGGCTGACTTGGTACCCCATAAATCCTGATTGGCAGAAATGCTGAATATGCACAGCAGTAACTGAAGCCAAAGAAACATTTGAACGTGCAGAGCATTTTACATACTACCAAACCCAGTGAAAGATGAGGTCCTGGGGTCTCATACTTAAAATAATCGTACACTTCAAAGCGGTGAAAACGCTTCTCCCTCTCCCAGGGACAGTGGAAAATGTATTTGAGCAATTGCAAAACAGCCAAACTGCTGTGTTATGGAGACCCACGTTTATTCGTTCTATACAGCACCAGGTGGACACGGTGCAGCAGGAGGGGAACAGGACACACTGACCCAGCAGCAGAAAATACTTGGGGAAGCTGTTGCTGCTGTGGCACAAGCTAACAGAGGGAGGCAGGCGCCAGTGGGGGAAACAGCAAAGGCTATTCTGAAGCAAAAGAGCTGAATTTAAGGCCTTCCAAACAGCCTTACTGCTCCCCTTTTTGTGTGCTTATCTGTGACTCTACATTTCTTCTTAGGTGTGTATTGTTTCTTAAGGATCAAGGCAAAGCATGAGCGCCAGACATTGGCAATCAGGAGTTCCAGAGCTTTCCTCCAAGTTAGCTGCACAGTGCTTTGCCTTGAGACATCTTCAGCATCTAGGTCACAGAGAGCCAACCCTTCCCATGCTGCAAAACATGCCCTCCTTCCTCGTGTAGAGATTTGTAGGCATGTGCCACATCCCCTGACATGGCCCAGAGTAAGGACACTGGCAGAGTTCCACAGCTTGGCTGAGGCATGGGCTACTGAGGAGGACAAGTTCCCAAACACATGACATCATCAACCTAAATCTCCTTCCTACTAAAGGGAATAGGGACTACCCAGCAGCCCACACCCAGTCATCGCCACACACACACCCCAACGTGCTGTCCTACTTTCTTAACTAGAAAGCCCAACCTCTCCTCCGCTCAGATCTTTGCCAAACCTCCATCTCTTCAACACATTCTCAACTTTGACAGGCTGCAGATCTTCCTTTGTCTTCTCTCAGTGGGTCTCCCCTCACAACCCCAACGTATTCTGGTCTCCCATACTTCATGCATTCCTCAGCTAACAGGGATCATTACAACACTTCCAGGAATGTCCTCCAAAGGAAGCTTCTCTCAGCAAGGCCAATCTAAAAAGGCACACAAGAATACTAGCTCCTTTTAAAGCTGAATAGCAGGTACATTAGAGTGAATCATACTGTGACATCCTGACCAACCATCTCAACTTCTTGAACACCAAAGCTGTCAAAAATGAACTAAAATGGGCAAAAAAAGTCTCTAGCTTGTCTCAAAACCAGCCAAGTTTTAACATTTCTAGAAAGAAATCAGAAGTAGAAAGGTTCCCAAGTCATACTTAAACTAGAAATCATAAAAGGAACCATGTGACCATACAATAAACTTGGGGGGAAAAATCCATGGATATAGGCCATCAGCCCCCATGAAGTGTTTGATTTTGCAGTAAGCTACATTCTCGTACCACTTTCCATATGACTTATTTACTCCTTTGCAATATACATTCTCTTAAGCAGACAGCATTTTTAGACTGTACCATCAAACTGACCTTCAAAGCAGATTGCTCTCCTTTTTTTTTCCAGCTAGGGGTTTCATATCACAATTCAACAGCTGAAGGTTAATACTGAGTGTGGAGCTACTACCTCAGCCAAAGCTTCCCTTCCAATTTTGCTTTTGTGAAAAAGGAGGGAAAGATACTAGTACAACTGAGGCTCAGCAAAAACAAACCCTTCTTGAGACAAAGATGCTTTTCCATCTCCATGGCTTCCTCCTGCTGCTTGCAATCAATGGGACAAGGCTGCTTTAGTCAGGTTTCCAGAGTCTTCTAATGGAAAGCAGCTGTCCTATCCAGATTGCACCAGACATCACAATTCTTCTGTCATCTTTTGGTCAGCTGTGTTACTCAACTTCCCAGTACTGCTGTCTTACTAACACCAGGAATCCCAGAACTGTACTCAACATACTTTTTCCCCAAACTCCCAACACTAACCTGAGGATGTCTGTATTGCTATGCAGACTCATTTGTTATGCATGTCAAAATACAAACTCCAGGACTTGTATTATACTGAAGTGGGCTGCATGAGCCACACATCAAAATGTGAACAATTTAAATGACTAGGGCAAGCCTACTTCAAAAGCCTTCTCTTTCTTTTCCCAAGCACCACAGAACTGGACAAACTGGCAACACCCAATACCACCCAAAACATTTAGTTTTGCAGAACCATTCAGATGGCAATGAAGTTCTCAGTCTTTACACAGCTATCTTCAGAAAGGAGTAAGGGTCACAGTGAATCTTGCCTCCACCATTAAAACAGTACCACCTAAAAATTTGGGGGAGGGGAAACTTCCTTGCATTTTGCATTAATCAATGTCATTATAATGTAAGATACTCAGATATTTAGTTAACAAGGTTAAATAATCGGATGTTCATCAACTATACCTTTATTCTGAAAGCTAAATTTAAGTAACAATTAAGTCTGTTTCTCTAAGTGAAAAGCTAAAAAGCAAGTAGCTCATTCAGATTCCATGAGCATGTAACTATAGTTGCCCCTTTATTAAAAAACCCTAATTTAATTTGGAGCCATGGCTGCCATCTCCCTCTGTCTTTGCATACAACAGCTTTAACAGCTCCTTTGGGGAGCGTTCATGGAAGCGGTAATAGATGTGGCAATTTCCACTTTCTGTTTTCTAGTTCAGAGAGTAATTGAATCCAGTCACTACTGCGATATCTTTCTGGCAAATCTTTGTTGGCCTCCATGAAATGAGTTAGAAGTTTGATTTCCGTTCTCAGCAGGTATGTTTGTGTGATACAGATGAACTGTTGTAACTGGCAAATTGAAGGCAATTTCAGCAGATTCCTAGGCTTAAATAAGTGCAAGAACAGAACGCTCACCTCCAGAGAAGTCTCCTCTATATCAGTCCTGAGAAATGACAGGACCAGATGGAGTTTGGATTTCTGCTGTTTCAAGACACTTTGAAGTCTGTTTTATTAAACCAGCACTCACATGAAATGACTAAGAAAAAAACCCCAAGTCATTATGAAATAAAATGCAGAGGCAAAACACACTTTATCACTTCCTAATACTGCTATCTTTCTCTGCTGCATTTTAATTGGAACACACAAGTATTTTATTTCCTGTGACAGCAATATTCATTAGTCTTCATTCTGGTTACACCAGTTTAGCTCCCCATGACAGGTGCAAGAGCATCAGCCACTGACAGACCAGTAGTAGCACTCCAGGCAGGTCCATGAATTCCACCACACAAGACATTTCAGAACCAAAATACAAGGTACCAGGTGAGTAGAGGCTGAATGTATGACTAGGCTAAGATTAAAAACTTTATTTTTTATACAAAACAATAATAAATCCAAGCAGATAATGAACTGTGTCTTCTCATTTTCAATCTTTTCTTCTTTTCTCAATAAAGTCTATCCACAGTTAAGTGTTAAACCACTCCATATTCTGCAAAAACTATGATGTTTCCATCTTGTATCCATGTTTTTCTAATTCAGCTCTGTATAGAAAAGAGACAGATGTATTGAAACACATATATAATACTGTCGTATGTTTGATTTTTTAAAAAAATTAAACACACTACACAATATACAACAATTTTAAATAGCAATGTCATACTGCTTTTTGATTCATACCAATAACCTTAACCTTACTTACTCTAGCTCTTGAACTCCAGTTTTTTATCTTATATCACTGTAAATGACTTCTCAGTGAAAAATTCAAGTATTTGTTTCAATCACCATTACTGCCCTCTGACCCACCATATGGCACAAAGCATGTGCCTGCTACACCTCCAAACTCATTAGAACAACCAAAATATTATCTTATACATATTCTCAAGAATCTTATATATTATTCTCAAGATTTCCTTAAGTCAAGCAAGCTCAATACCCTATTTGACTTAAAAATGCATGTCCTTCCAAAACAGTTGCAAGCTTTTCTTTTTGTTTTTAGAATAGTGCAGTCTGAAATTTTTATTTATGTCTTGGTGCAACACACCGCAGTGAACAATTTTGAATGAAACAATTGCTTTGTTGTCCTTAGTTGTGGCCAGGACAGCAAGTCAAGAGCTACAATTGTTATCACTCCTGCCCTGCCACCACTTCGCTTCTCACCTGCCCCCGAACACATCAGCCAGGAGGTATCCTGTTTTATCCCCTCGTTTTAGCATGTGTGTATCTAGATACAGAAGTACAAATCTCTAAAAATATTTTGGGTTAGTTTTCACATTTAATAGTAGGACTTTAAAGGTGGAGGACTTCAGCATTTACTTTCTAGAGATATAAGAAGCATGCTAAAAACAGGCAACACTGCCAACCACTATATGATCACCAATACTGCAGGCTGCAATTAAGGCCAATTACAGAAAGTTTGTCTAGATCAACTATGTCTATCAAGAATTACACTATTTCTTGAAAGTCTGTTTCACTACATGATTTCCAATACTACCATTTCACTGCCTTTCAACCATGAAATAACCATGAAATAACTATACCAATGATTTTTTATGAAGATACAAAACTAATTGCTTTCCCTGGAGTACAAGGGAGATCAACCCACGAACTGTTTAAGCAGGCATATTACAGACATTTTGCTCCTCATGCAACACACTGAGGGATTAATTATAAAATCTGGCTTTGTTCTGAATGCTTGAAACAATTTAAGTTACAATTATGTGCCAGTAAAGGATTACTGAAACTACAAGTGACAAAGAGGATTAAGCAACTGGTTTAGAGGTACACAAATTGCTATCACTTTTTTTAAAGCATGTAATTAACAATTACTTTGCTGTTGTTGCTCATAAACAGCATGTTCATCACACAGGAAAGAACCTTAACTTTAATACAGATCACTAATCTCCAGAAAATTTGCCCATTTGGACGAACAGCAGTGCTGTTTTAAAGTACAGACGTAAAACTGTAACACACTTTGCACACCACAGAGCACCAAGGGATAATCTTGGATGCTTTGCCATTAATCTTGCCAGTACAATTGAGAACTTCACACACACATAGAAAAGTAATTGGAAAAGGATCCACTCATGTTAAATTGACAAAGCATCAACTGTATCTCAACTTTCCTTAATCTCTGCATTGTTTGCATAACAGCAAAATTCTGTCACCACAATGTCCTAAGGCATATTTCAGTAGAATCATTAAAAGATGAAATGCTTATCAGTACCTCAGAGTCCTGTAATCCCTAAGCCTGGTTCTAAAAGGCTTTAAAGAGAAAAGTAAAAAGTAGAGCTTTCATTTATTTCCATTTCAGAACTTTATTTTTTTAAAGTGAGCAGATTTCAAACTTTCAGATACAAACTAAGCAACTCAATTTTAAGTATTTTACCTGTCTTCTAGAACAGTAATTTTTAAAAAAAATTACCTTAACTGATTGGAGAAATCATCTTCTACATTGTCATCATCCCAGTTGTCTTCCCAGACATGTGCATCTTCGTCTTCATCTAGACCAGTCCAATCTAAAGACAGAAAAGCAGGTCTAAATACTGTATGCTGCACTGCTTTGGTATCATGTCTTACTGACCAGTTAGCTCAGCCACAGGGAAAAGCAGATTTCTGGTAAATTTAACAGAGAAGTCTGGATCACATTCAAGTGTTCATGAGACGGAAAGATCTAAAACATCTCACAATTTCTGTAAGTACAACAAAAACGAAACTTGGTGAAAACACCATTACACACACATCAAGGCTTGCAAGATTAAACATTCCTGAGATATTCTGCATACTTATCAATAAACTGTAGCATCATCCTTCCAGATTTGTATTTAAACACATATTTCAGGTTAAAAAAGTAAATATGTATCAGATGCTTTTGCCAAAACACAGACACATTCTCTGTTCCCTCAAATCAGATACAATCAGTCAATGGACAAGTGACAAAAACTATCTGTGATGCAGAAGCAAAGGCAAATTGAGACAAGCATCTTCAAACAGCACTTGATACCTCTAATCAGCTATTTCTGGGTTCCCAAGACAGCAGAAGCCGTCTTGCCTTTGTAGAGAAACATTTTTATGTCTATTTACTAACCTTATTTATATTTTTCCAGTAATAATCTGGCACATCACCCTTGACAAATTACTGATCACACACTTCATGCTTCATTATTTAAAAAAAAATTAGAATCAAACTAAACAGTTTAGAGAAATAATGAAAATTAAAGGCTCAGAATCACTATGATTTTTTTTCAGTTCCTCAGTTTATTCCTACTGAAAGACACAGTTTTTCAAACGTTAAAAAAAAAGAAGCTCCCTAATTTTGACACTTGGAACTTTTTATTTCTCAAGTCCATTAGTGTATTTAAAGAGCTAACACTTTTCTTCCCCCTCCATTCTAGTAAGCCATCTGCTGCCCATGCACATAAAGCTTTGAGAACCAAGGTCTAAAGTAACATTAAACACTGATGGAGGTATGGGGGGAGCAGGGGAGAAAGTTAGTGGGGTAAAACATCAAAAACTAATGCATTGTGAACAGCTAACTTTCTAAGAATGAAGCCTGGTCTTTACATCTTCTCCTCCTTTTTCTAACACTGACAGGCAACAAAATTAGTATTTGAGATTCACCAGGACAGGAAAATCCATTTGTCACTGATTAAAGACACACGTGTGGAAGGCATTACAATTAAATTTCCCTACTCAAATAAATTATATAATGGGAAATATGAAGGAGCATAGAAATTGTGCTGAGAGAGCAGAAGAAAAAAACTGGGAAGAAAAGGTGAAGAAAAAATTCGGTACATAAAAATGCATTATTTGGATTAATTGTATTGTTAGTTGCTCAAAGGGAAGGGCTTATCCTTTAGAACTACCTGCAATAAGCTTTGCCCTTGCCAATTCATGTTCCATTGATTTTTTTCATCAAAATAAAAATTTTGTCAATTTATATTCCACTGATTTTTTTGTCAAATTTTTATTGATTATCTGGATTTCAAAGAGAAAAAACAAAGCTCAAAGAACTTAAAATTAACACAAAGTCAAACATTTTTATCTACAAACATACAAGTAGCTCAGAGAGATCTACAAACTTGAAAAAAAATCCCCCAGTAACTCCTATCCAGCACAACAAACAGCAGCTTCAGTCACAGAAGATCAGCAGGGCAGACTGCAAAATGATGCTCCAAATGACACTTAAGTAAAGAGGAGTCAGAAAGGCCCATGTAATCTTCCTTGCTGGGGTGGGGAGGAGGGTTAAAGTAAAGCCTAAATTACATTCTCATCTCTGTAGGACAAGATTCTGCAGCATCTGTATATTGAAACTATCACCCCTGTATAACAACTGTATAATACAGTTATTACTCCCTGCTACATTGTATGTCTGTGACTAAACGAAAGCAAAAAAAGGGAAAGTATTAAGATCACTTGGGAGTCCACTACCATCAAGTATTACAAATATACAACAAAATTATAACCTTGCCATGGCTGAACTCCTTAAAAAAATATTTTTATATGCTGATCACTGATTGTTTTATTTTGCACTTGGGAAACAAAAATCAATTTTTAAGATTTTAGGGTTTTTTTATCCCCTGCTCTATCACTTTACACATTACATTTTTATATTCTGAAATGCACTGTACAAAGGACGCTTAAGTGATTCATTTACATCTATTTTCATCTACTATAGTATCTTATGCTGTACTTCAAAGTATCCTACAAAAATTGGGCACATCTGGTTTTGATACATAATTTGATTTCATAAATTGTTTAAGTCAATTTTTAGGTTGGAATAAACCCCAAAAGTCCATGTTTTCATCCCTTAACACGGATTTGCATTACCTAATTTTCTCTGGATAAGAACTGGTTAATTGAACACAAAGTTCACTTCTGTCGCTAGAAAATGGTGTTTTAATTTGAAAGAGCAACCGTTTGGAGTGGGTTCGAGCCCAGTTATCACAATTCTTTCCTAAGTACTGGAGGGAACAGCCAAAGTAGTCTGAACACTCAACATCTCAAAACAATGACCTCAGTTGCGGATCCATATGGACCGTTTTAGAGGTTCTTATTTTCTGTAAGAAAGAACATCTAGAAGCCTGATCATGGTCACTTTTTAATAAGTCTCTGTTCCTCCCAGAAAGCGTGCACAGTACTTTGCTTTAGCATTACTGCTTGAGTCAAGCAAAAATTTCACTTTCTCTAACAGCAAGCCAGGGCTCTGCCCAATCCAAGGCCTAGAAGCTTCAGAGACTTCCCCTACTGTGAATATTTAATTTGCATTAAATAAGATAAACTTTTTTTTTCCTGTTTAGGAAACACTTATGAAAAAGAAAGTATGGTCTTGTAAGTTTACTTTAATTTATATCCTATCTGTGTCATAAACTTTCCCTATCAGTACACGCAAAAATATTAATTTTAGCAGTACAAAAGGGTTCAGAACACCTAAGGCTTGTAAGGCCACAGAAAAATCACATGCAATAAAGACGTCAGAGAAAAAACTCCTGACATTACATGACATATATAATTTCTAATGATCCACAACTTATGACAATCCCAAAATTAAGGACATAAAAAGCAAACATGCCCTAACAGGGATGTTTCCAAGACTATCTCTGTTGAGAGACACTGAGTTGTTTTATTGAATTTAACTTCCTTATTAATTATATCTGTACCTACGAAAAGCAAACCAGCATATACATATCTGTGCTTCAATACGTAGACTCAGAGTAACTACAGAGAAAGGTATTTCATTTTCACATATTTTTCCACCCTACACTCCATTTCCAGCCCTCATCCCTCCTCTCCCTTGCGATCCTCATCACCAGTGCCAAAAAGCAGGACACTTCCCCGCACTTGTTCCCAGTCCTCTCGCACAATGACACAGCACTTCACCGCTATGTGCCCATCGCCGTGACACCGGCACAGAGCCGGGCACGGGCACCACGACCGCTCTCGGTCGCGGCTCTGACGGCGCTGAAGCCCCTGCCCAGCCGGGAACCGGGGAAGCTTCCGCGGGGCTCGGCCGGGCGCTGCGGAGCAGCAGCACAGCAGTGCCCTGCGGAGCCGCGGGGACCCGCAGGCAGGGCCGGCGCACACGGCGCCCCAGTCCCATCGCCGCTCCCGCCCGCCGCGTCC
>VWYI01023201.1:120356-192427 GCA_013399455.1 Anthoscopus minutus
GCCCGCCGCGCAGCACGGGCCGGGCCGGGGCGAGGCCGCCCCGGGAAGTGCCGCTGGTGCTGGGCGCGCTGCTGGGGGGAACGGGCCTGGCCCCTGCAGCGACAGGCCAAGCTGCACAGGCCGCTGCCGCCGCTGCTGCTGAGCGCGTCTGTTCTCTACGTTCTTTCCTTGTTGCTTTGTTATGTGGGCAAAACCTACTGAGTACCAGCCTGCTGGCCTTAATTTCCCAAGTCGTGGTGTTTGTTTTCTCCCCTTCTGGCTTTTAAATGTGTTTCAAAACCCCAGGGGTGGTTTAGGCTGAGCACTAGGAGGAATTGATTCACAGAAAGAGTGATTAGACATTGGAATGAGCTCCACCTTCCATGGAGGTGTTTAAGGAAAGCCTGGCCTTGGCAGTCAGTGCCATGGTCTAGTTCGGCCATAGGTTGGACTCAATGATCCCAGAGGTCTTTTCCAACCTAATTGAGTCTGTGATTCCATGGAAACTTATAACTGATTTGCTATCTTCTAAATTCTTTGTCCATACCATCAGGGAAACAAGCAAGCAGCTTGAAAGAGAGCGTTTGACTAAGCCATTCTCTAAGAGTTTCGGCTCTATGTGAAAATTAGAAATGCTACAAGGTTTTATTATTCCCAAGTGTATTAATGTCACTTAAATCTAGATTCTGTTGATGATTTCAACAAAGGCAAAGTTCAGCACTTACTAGTCTGAACAAGTTTGGGTGCATGGCAGCACCGGTGGCTTCTCTCCCAGCAATCACCTTATAACAATACTGCCAGTGATGCCTTGGGCTTTTGGGTTTTCTATTCTGCATTGGTGTGTGGTTTTTGTTCAGGGTGCTGAAATCCTTTCACAGGGTGAAGAAGACACAACAATCCTACTCTTAACTGAGACTCAAAACACCTTTTCCAAACTTCAGCCTCGAAGTGAAACAACGTGGAAGGAAGAAGGCGGGCAAATGAAGCTCTTGTATGCAAATAAACCCAAACATAGAAAAAAAGTGTAGTCTTGAAACTGGCCACCCCCCTCCCTTTGGCCTCTGTCTTTAGAGCCATCCAGACAGAGCCTGATTTGTAACACTGGTGCTGTCGGGGGGGTAACCTCTCAATAAATATCCTTTATTCCCCTAACTCCATCTAGCCTGTGTTCCAGCTCTTCCAGTCATCAGCAGTTTGGTGGAGGAGCTGGGATTTTCTCCCTTACTCTGTGAGAGGCTGATTCACAAGGCAATGACTTGCACAGCTGGGTTATACTGTGTCCAATATTTAAAGCTGGGGAAACAACAAAACACTGGTGTGGGAATTCCTTTTTCATCGAGTTCCAACCCAGCATAAGCGTGTTCTGGCATGCAGCCACAGGTAAGGTGAGGTGGGAAATGAGCCCTTCTGCCAGGTGAAAGGTCTAATCAAGCAGTCACATTTTAGTTTTTTGTGACAGAAGGACTGACTGACAGTGATGACTGTGAAATTATGAAAACTCTGGTTTAATAAAATCAGTATGTGAAATCTAGTTGTAATTTAGCTGGGATTTTCAGCAAGCCATACGTTTTGGAATAATAGATATCTTGCTCTAAGAGAGTACAAGATAAAGTCATAAAGTGGATTGGGGTCTGTCATATCAAAAGCTTGCAGTCATCCATGATCATTTAGCTACTAAGGTTCATATTCAAACCCTCTAGTTTTTGCCTAACCTAGAATTGGATTGAACTATGAAGTCTGGATTAACAAAATAACCGAGATTAAACTGGATTAACTGGGGATTCACCAAATACTCAGTTGAACCTAGATTACCCAAGAAAGAATGTAACTTGGAAACTCCTATGGACAAGTGGCTTCAAGTATTCCTGAAGCAGGAAGCAGCCTGAACTTGTTTCACAGTTTCCTTACATATCTGCTTTAGATAAAAGATGCAACAGTCTTTCCCACCCCTTCTTTCTCTTCCTTCTCTGCCATGATGCTGGTTAGGAAGCCCTGGAGTGTCCATGAAAAGAAGAATCCATACTTCCCAAGAGAATATGGCCAGCCACTGCACAGTGAAACAAGGAAAATCAAGGGCTCCTGAAGCAGTGTCTTACTGATATAGAATCTGATGGGAATCAGTCTCGGATTTGAGGCCTCCTATGCATTTCCCACCTGTGGAGCTGAGTATTCCTATATCACCAGTTAGCCACATTTAATCTTGTGTTAACACAAAAATCTGTAGCGTCAAATTCTCCTTCTTTCATTATAAATCTCAATTTTGGTGCTAGTTCTTTTAAGTTTGTGGTTTCTGGAGTTCTGTCATTAAATAAGGGGCTTGGCTCTTATTTTACCTATTTTACTTGTAAGTTTCCTTTAAAATAATGATTTTAAAAATAAAAACTCTAAATCCGTTTGTTTAAATCCAATACCCCAGGTTTTGTCAGCCTGGAATTCCACTAGCTAAGCTAGCCTTTTTAGAGGATGAATGCATGAATGCAGACCTCACTGTTATTCCCCAAACCATTTAATTCTTTGCTAGTAGGGTCTCCAAGGGCACAGGTATCTGCCATGTTGTGTTTCTCTCATCAAGGTATACCCATCCTCTATTGCCTGAAGGACTTGACCTGTGGAGCAATCTCCAAACCAGTGTGCTAGGCCTTGCAGGAACGAATTCCTAGAGGGCAAAGCAGCAAGGCATATCTTCAGACTTCCACTGTGTCCAAGTTGGATTTAACCTGGTATGAATGACAAGTGTTACAACCAACAGGCTGTTTGCTGGTTGTTTGGGGATCAAACTCCTCCAAAGTATATTCAGGTATTTTCCCTCATGGTGGAGCAGATTTGACAAGTAAACAACTCAGTCTGCAACAGCAAATATCATTCCAAGGAGAGTCTCCTGGCAGGTGGTGGATGGGTATGACATACCATATCCCAGATGTATGTTCCTAACAACCAGAGTAGACAGTAAGCAGATAGAAAGAACTTATTGCCCTGCAGGTAGCTGTTAGAAAACACTCCTTTTAGTGCCAATCTTGTGGCTAGGATTTCATAGTAGAGGCATGGGATCAAATCATATTTTCTTGGTTTCTTGCTGGCCTTCTTATGTGGCTTCTGGTCTGTAGGCTTTGTATATCCCACACTTCCCTGCCTCCAAGGAAGCATGTGAGAAACTCACATTTCTGCGCCTAGAAAAGAAATTCCACAAAGCATCACAGCATGTAAAAATGTGGTGATGCAGTTTCTAATACTTAAACATTTTGGGGGACCCAGCCTCATGAATATTTTTCATTCTTTAGGGAAAATACCATAAGGATTCAGCTGTTCAGAACAGATTTTCCAATGTAGAAGATATGCAAGAGAGTGTCCAAGCTCCAAGTATGATCAGAGTCTGACAGTTTCTGGATGGACCATGAAGAATAAGAGTTGCATTTCATACCTACCCTATGCAGAGTGGGGAAAGGCCATGGACACCTCTAAAGAGCAATACTGCCAGTGATTTTTGTCTGATCCTTCCCCTGTGGCAGTCCCAAGACTGGAAACAACCTTTACAGTCATGATGCCTATATTTCACATGAACACAGGACACACAGATCAAGGATTAGGTTTTGATCAAAGCAAGGAAGGCACTCCCTACATTCCTGGAACAATATAAGAGATCTGCTTTCTTGGAGCTGTAGCCCCTGCACAGCATATAACTACATGTGAATAGGTTGGTTTTCCAAGACCAACACCCTGACAGTACTGGGTGCTTCAGCAGAGAAATCTACACTCATGTTGCATGGAAATTAAAGGGAAAAAAATCCTATAGATTTCAGTGGTTTGGGATATGACTGTCTCTATTAAAACTTTTATTTAAATATATCCTTAACTGGTAGCATGTAAGAAATAATTAAACAAGACAATCCTGAGTAATTCATCAGTACCTCTGTTATTCTTTCCAGAGCTGCACATCAGCTATTTACACAATATGATTTGTTTTAATTTTTTTATTCGGCATGTTTTATGCATTAGTATTAGAAAAGCTTGTCTTTCTCTTGGCAAATGTTGATCCAAGTTGTCTGGCAGGGAGGTGGATTATGTAGATTTATTTATTCAGAATGTAATTTGCATAAATGAAAAATGGAAATAAACACTTTTTTTAGAATTAAAGCCTTTTTCCCCTTCAAGGTGAAACAGAAAGTGTGTGTGGTACACTCATTACAATTTCCAGATTTTTTTTTTTAGGTAGACTATTAGTCATTTCAATGCCTGGGCCCATTTTCTTTGATTTGGATGCTTTAATGTCTGAAAGGATATTCTGAGGATAAGATTAAGAAGAGACAATAGAACATATTGGAAATTAATTTGCTTATAAGCAGCCAAAGGTGTTCTTTTGAAAAAAAATCTCAAAGCCATATTAAGCATTTTAGATGTATTGGGTAAACTTATTTTGGAGGTCTGCATGGTTCCAGGCTACCATTCAGTGCCTATTTAGAAAAACCCTGTGCTGCAAAGAAAATTGGCATTGTATGTGTTTGATCCAGCTGTGGATCAATGTCATGTGAAATCTGGGTGGAGACCTACGTCCAATGGTCCACCAGTCTGGACACATATGTCTCAGAGCAGTGGTGCCTGCAAAGCTTATCTGGCTGGGAGAGGGACTGTGTTACAGTCCAGGCTGTTAGATATCCAGGAATGCACCTAATTCCCAGGGGAAAAAACTCACAGGAAATCTTATTAGCATTGTTAACATTCAGAATGCATGAATTGCTCTACAGCGCGGGATATCTGTCCTGTAGAGTTGGGCAGTCCAAGCACTGATTAATGCATCCCAGGAATCCCTTCAGAGACAGTGTTCTGTGTCTCTGGATAGTGCTGCATTTCATGCTGTAGTTTTTTTGGATTAAATTGAAGGAAAAAAGCATATGCTACATTCAGCGCATCTGGAAGTGAGGAATGGATTGCCCTGCTTCTTTCAATAGCTCTGCACAGGTCTGGGCCCATGGCATTATTCCTGAGGTCAGTGCCTTTGGTTTGCCACTATTTTATTTATTCATGTCTGCAGAGGTCTTCTTTTTCTCTCCATATGCTCCATCATTCACCAGCACCTTCTGGTAGCCCACCCTGGTCCCACAGCCCATCCGTTCTCAGAGCTGACCCTTGCTGGGGTCAGGATGCGATTAGGTGGCTGCAGATCATAAGGAATATTAATCACAAGGAACACTTAGATGTTGCTTTACAGACTTCCTTATGTGAAATATGCTGTGGCAAGCTATCAGGTTACCAGTGGCTGAAATAGAAACAGTTCTCCTTTGCCCTTGACAGTCAGAAGGGGGTTTGATTTATTTTCTCATTTTCACTCTGTCTAAAGGCAGCTGGGCAGTATTGCTGCAAAGCTCTAGCTGTGTGTCATTGTAATAGGGGCAGTATGTTTGTTCACTTCTGCTCTCTTCCTCTGTCTAATTGTTCTATTGTCTTTCTGTTTTCTCTCCACATTGGGGCTGACAAAATGTCTCCTTGGGTTTAGCCCCCTAGCCAAAATTTAACGGGCTCCTAATCAAGAACTAACACCACCAGCAGGCTATTTCCTACCTTTGTTTACCATTTCTGGTATCCTCTTTCTTCTCCTCTCAGTCATCATGACAAATTTTCACCATTATTTTCCTTTGATTCTTCCTCTATATAGGGTGCGGGAAGCTTCCTAAATATTATTCCCCTTTTATTTTCTGGCCACTCGATTTATGGCCTCTCAGCTCTACATACTGGAAGAGTACAGATACATCCAGAACTAGATTTTACAAAGCCAACTAGCCCTGAGATAACTGTGTATTCCATGTAGCTGTAGCAGCAGAATGTTTACTGCAGAACCTTGATGCAAATTGTAAGGATGTTTTGAACATAAAAGGGGTAACCACTATGTAATTAATCACCAGGTACCTTTCACTGTGTCTTGAATTTCCATGCATTGTCAGGGTAGAATTCAGTTGTCTAAACAAATGTTTCTAAAGTCAGTTGAGATGCCCTAAAACACAGAGCTACCTGATGTAACCTGGGAGACCCTGGCCTTTCCCAACTGCAACTGGAGATGCGGCAAAACACCCCAGGGTTTCCAAAATAGCATCAGTTGCCTATGCTTAAGTGACTTAATTCCCATCATACATTGAAATAACTATGTGTTATTAAATAAATGTGGGTTTTGCTCAAGTGTCTTTATCATGTTACTGCACAACTGACTTAATTTATTCTGTCATGGCTGCCCTGAGAATAGTACACTGTGGTAGCCTCAATAGGAGATAGTCACTGGATAGGTTTGTATGACCTTTAGGAATAAGGTGAACAGAGTAGGCCTTTTTTTCCACCTCAAATATGCTTCTGTCTTTACATTTCTAAGGTAGAGCCAGGATGAAGTTCAACCCAAATAAAATCAAATGTAGTCTGGGAATAATTATTAAGCATTATTTCTGATGTTCAGATAGGCAAGCAGGGCTATTCATCAGCAATCCTGGCAAGCTGTGGGACTTACTAATTCCTAGAGTATTTCAATAGCAAGAGTCAGCCCACCAAACTTGAGGTGAACCTCACCTTGGGGGACTTCCTCAGACAACCCCTCCATACTTTCAGTTCAGAAGAGACATAAACGGCTATTCAAGGTGGAGATTCAGAGCACCCGAATCAGCCCTGAAATGTAATTTGAAGGGGCCTATCTCATTTCTGACTATATTAGGAGGACTTGCCCATAATTATGTATGGAAAGTCGGGAGATGGAAATAATCTCTTACAAGTTCAAGTAAGAGCAGTCATCTTTGTTGGCCACATTTCTCTGGCAAAATTCCTCCAGGGCATTTTTAGCCCTGAATGTATCTGTTTAGCTCACTTAACAGCTCAGCAATTTCCCCAGGAGCTTTTTAAGTGTATCTGGTGGGAGCTGGCACTAGCAGTGTGTGTCACTCAGAGCATGCTGCTGGTGTTGGCTTTACTGTGCTGGCAGGCAAGTGTGTACTCGCTGCCCTTCCAGCCCCTTGGGGCCTGCTTGTCACAAGCCCTGGCTGTCATTCAGCTGTTCTGCAGTGTCACAGGCAGTACAGCCTCAATGCAGGGAATTTCACTTAATTTAATTTATTGCAAATTAACACAGCCTTTTAATTACTGATCTGTGTACTGAGGGGAAAAAAGAAGACATAGTCAATTGAACAAACAGTCAGGGAATTATTTCCCTTATCTTCCCTTATCTTTCTTCAGGCTCTCCTTCAGTCAAACATCTCTCCTGCCTCCTTTCTCACCTCAGCTCCCTTTGTTTTCACTGCTGGTCCCCACTTTCCTTCCTTCCCTGTCCCTTCAGTGAGGTGACAGGCAATTGGGGTCCTGGTATGTTGGTTTCTGTCCCTGCAATTCACTTCTTGTCCTCCACTCTTCTTGCTTCTTACTGCTTCTGTGCCCCAGTGTGGCTCATCCGTGGCCTGTGAGAAAGGGGTGTGTAGTTGGTTTACTTCCTACACTTGCAGACACATTTTCATTACAAACATGTCAGGAAAACAAGATGGGTGTATTTTATCACACAGACTTATGCAGTCAATGAAAGTCCGGTGTCTAAGGCATGTTTTAATTCCAAAGCCCTGGAAGTAGCTCCCAGAGATGCAACACAGGGGCCAGCAGTGCAGGGGCAGTCAGCAATGCATGAGTGGGACCACCGCCATGGGCCCCCAGCTCCCGTGCTGCCAGCTGCTGCCCAGGCAGAGGGGCAGCAAGGCCACCCCAGCTGGAAGAGCAGACAGTGCCCATGGCATGGAGAAACACATGGAACCCCAAAGCTCCTCCTCATCCATCCTGCAAAACAGAGGAAACCTTTGTCCTCAGTGCTCCCATTAACTTGTCACGTCTTCTTCAAGCACAGAGGTTTTGATGAATCATCTAGTGCTTTTCCACAGAAATTAATGAAGAAACACTGTGCCACTAGCAGAGGCATCCATTTCTTTCTAAACAAGGATGCTCTTGAGACCTTTTTTATCTTAGTCTTCCTTTTATCTTAGATTACCAAGTGAAGTTGATGCAGTACATCAAATCAAAGCCACAAGGAGCAATTTGGGCGAGTCCTGATCTTAATTCATCTCATCCAACCAGCTCTCATGAGTGCAGAAGTTAGCCCAGCCAACTCTGGGCCACTGTATATATAACTGTGAAAAACTGATACTTCTTTTTGTTTCTGTCAGATAGGAACTTATTCTGATATATATTTTAAAGAATACCCTAGAAAACAGAATCTCATTGTCCCACTCCACTTTCCAAAGCACATAAATCTTTTGTAACTATAATTCTTAGCCCCATTGCAAATACAGTAGCATCAGTGACACCTGGAATTCTTACACAAACAGCATCAGAGTAAATGGTGAGCATATGGTTTATTAAGAATATGTGTAAAATCCTTTTGTCTACATAGTATACACACACATAAGTTAAAATATTTACTTGTACAGCACTTACTGTACAGATAAACTACACAATTAAGAAAGCTAATATGATCGTACTGTGGTGGTGATTATTATTCTAACATACAAAGTAAATTAAAAATGGGTAGGATTGCCTAAAGCAGTATATTACAGCAAAAATGTTAGATTTGAATACATGGTTATTGAGGTTGGCTGAGAAAGAAAGATCTAAACTGATTGTCATGTGAAGGAGTGCAATAGGAAACAGTACTCTCAGTTATAGTGTTTCTTGCTTGTATCTTTTGTAATACACAATAGGGGAGTCTTTTCTCTGATTTGCTTTTAAGCCTTTAGCACAATCAAAAGCTGGAGGTATTGTAAAGAAAATCTGCAAATAGCATGAAAATGTCTTGTGGTGACATTCTTATTCAGGCTCTGGGCCTGATTTTGAAAGATCTGAAACACGCAGAGATGGCAATGCTAAGCTTTTCTTTAGGTCAGATATTTGAGGTCTGGAAGGTTGTTTTATAATCTTATTTTCATGTTCATGAAAATCTAGACAATATTTTTTTCCTTTGTAGTAACCCAGATTTTATTGAAACCATTCAGGACAGATATTTATGTTTTTAGTCAATAGTTTTTGCTTACCAGTAAGATACATAACTCTGGTCAGCAGAACAATCTTTGAGAAAACTGATAATATATTTAAAGTTAAGGCAACATCAGTTATTTAAAAGACAAATGCTGTGACTTTTTGATCCTCTCCATTGCACCATTCTGCCTGACTATGGCACCATCTTCACAAAGGTTCTTGCACATTAATGGCAGATGATTCATGGGGCAAATAAAAAGTCAGTGCTTCAAAAAAGTAGATTTTCGTTCTTTATATTTCATTGCCTTGTCATCTGGAGGGAAAAGTCCATTTTTACCATTGTGTTTTCACTCAGAAGTGGTTTGAGGTGGTTGCAGTCTGAAGCATAATCAAAGCAAAACAATAAAATTTGAAATTGTATGTTCAGTGTTTATGCAGGCTGTATGTAAGCCACAAGGAAAAATAAATTTAAGCAATCACATGTAGATCTGAGATGCAACTGAAGCAATGGCTCCTCAGTTCCCAAAAATGTGACTAAATTTAGAATTATATAACCCAACCAGTTATCATATGCATGGTTTATTGGCACAGTGTAACCAAGTACATCCAAATGCCTGGCTCTTCAGTTGTAGGAGTTTAAACCATAACCTAAAAAGAGTTTGAAAAAAATGTAGATTATTTTTAATGCTGAAAGAAAAAGAAAGAAGTTGACAGATCTCTCCTATGCCATCAGAGATTAAGAATTCCTAAGTTATACAAGGCTATTTAGAAACATCTTTTCATACTACTAATGAACCTAAGGGGCTCCACATATTCACCAAGGACTCCTGACAGCTGCCTTTTGGATACAATGGAAAACCCTCTCCTCTTAAAAGCACAAAGCAAGCAGTGATTGGTCCAGCCAAATCTTGTGTACTGAAGTCCTGATTCTTTGAGGTATTACAATATGGGTTTTAGCCACCTGTTTTTCCAGAACAACTCCATGGTCCTCAAAATTTGGCCCAGTCTTGACAATCCTTTAACAGTACATCTCTTAAGGCAATTCCATCTACTCTGCATTTTAAGTGACTTTCAAGACTGTCCCTATAATGCAGTATTTTTTTCTAGCATATAAAATGCTTATTCTACAGATAGAATCATAGGACCTACCTTATTTATTTTAAACAAAATTAAAATTCAATCTATTTGATACATACATAAGAGCAAGCAAAAACTATGGATATGGAAAATGTAATCACCTTTTAATATTAATTTTATATTATTTATTAAATGGTGTTATATTTTTATGTGTTATATACATATATACATGGTGTAGCCAGTCTTTTGCAGATTTCCATAAACTTATTGAGCAAGCACATCTGAAAGAGTTATTGCATAGAAAACTTGAATTGTACATTTTAAATAATGACTTTCAAAGGATAAATTGTAATCTTCTTTTATGGTACAAATTTACACTGAAGTTTCACGGAAATGTACAATTTTTCAATAGAGTTTACTTAATGATAATCTATTCATTTGGAGGTAAATGAAGAATTTAATGGTGAAGTGATGTAACTAGAATATAGTCTCAAGTGGTGTGTTAGGTTTATCAATCAGTGAAAATTGTGCACTTGAGTGTAAGAGCACATGTCTATCCATATGATTCTTGCAACCTCAGTTAATTGAAACCCTTTTTCCACCCTATTATCAATACTTGAAAAATAGCTCCAACCACATCTATTAACCAGTGCCTTAATAGAAGCTGTATCAGCTCCATATAAATTGCATGTATTTTGCTAAAAAGCAATTTCCCTAATACAAGGGTCAGTTCTATGGTTCACTGGAGATTTTCACTCAGGAGGTGTTGGAACACAACTGGATGGATGGATAGAGATGGATAGAGCTGTGAGTCTGGTCTTCAATCCACTGAAACACTGGCAAGGTTGGAGGTCCAATCTGATTACCACTCTCAGTCCTCATTAATTTTAACAAAAGCAAGGTGTGCTTATGATGAAAATTAGTTAGGCATGACCGCTTGCACAAGGAAATCCAAATCAGAGCAGAAATATGTGGTTTTAAATTTCCTATTTAAAAAACCCCCAGACTTTAGACTCAGGACAGCAGAAATATACACTGATACTTATATGTCCTAAACAACTCTGAAATGAAAAGTTCTTCTTTCCAAAGCATCTTCTCCAAATTTTTGATTCATATTGAAAATTTCTCCCGTAGATACTTGATTAAAATAAATAAATACAGGTTTTCTGCACAGCTTGTCTCAGTATCTCCTGAAATCATGGACAATTCATCTGTCAATTCAATTTAGCCAATTGTCACCAGTAGAAGGAAAATGAAAGCATCTATGAAATAGGAAGAAATAGAGGGATATGAGATGCTCAGTAGCATCTAATCTAGTGCTACCTAAAGCTCTCTAAAGGCCTCACTAATCCATAAAGGCATTTGGAGTTTTGAATCCATAGGGTTTCACCTCTGCTGAAAGATTACCCACATGCAATAGATTTTGCTTTTGTTTTTGTGATCAAGTTGTTTAATCAGTTCCATCAGATGTGAGGATACAGGTAAAGGGCAATTATGCTGGGTAATGCTTAGTTTTAGGGACATTTTTTTCATGGTTAATTTGGCTCCCTGTTCCTCAGGGAAGCTTGTTGCCATCACACAGAACAGAACTTTGCAGTGTTGGAGGGATCCATGGGACAGCATGAATATTTTTTTGGTTACTGTTAATTCTTTGTGTAGATCTGTCCCTATGATCTTCATCCATGATCAGTGGGCAAACCAGTGGTGCTTTGAGAATTAACATAATAAGGATCTATACTCAGCTGTATGCAGAAGCAATATACTGGAAGCATTTGCATTACAAGCAAGCACATAGCTTTCCTTTTAGTCTTAAAGTGCAGTTTTATGGGACCATATATTATGTAGGAAGGCACAGCTGAAACTGGTACTTCATTTATCAAGGCATGCATAGTTTAGTGCTTGTGGCACAGCTATTCACAGGCAGGAAAAAAGGGCCCCGTCACAGCCATCAGTGCAGAGCTATAGATCCACAGACTGACCCAGGCCAGGTTAGAGCTCAGAAAGACTCTAAGAAACCTGGCTTGTATAAAGGAAATTAGGGCTCAAAGTTATAAAAAGGTTACAGAAAAGATGACTGTTTTACTATATTTACAAATGTATTGTTTTCATTGTCAAGACTTTATAAATGATACTACAGTGGGCAGACAGGGCAAAACTATAGCTGAAAGCTATCACAAATCTCTTTATGCAATGAAGAACTTCCTTTTACAGTGGGGTATTTCTTCACTGAGAGAAGATCATTTGCTATAAAGAGTAGGTATTTATCAATTTTCAAAGGTCTTGGCCCATGAAAGCTAGTGTTAGATTTGGAATTTCTCTTTTGTTGCCAAGGTGACAAACACTTACAAATATACCACATCTTCTAATGTGCTTTTAACTTAGTATTTTTATGGCTTTTAAATCAGATACCATTAGCAAATATATTAGGTAATTTAGCTGAAAGACCATTTTCTACTAACACTTTTTGTTACATTTCCCCAGGTACTTCAGTAAATGTCTGTTGTGACATTGCAGTCCTGCCAGGCTTCTAGCATATAAGGATACATACAGTACATCTGGTAAGAATTAACATATTACCTTAGGGCTTTCTATTTTTTGTATTGATAATTACAAATTGTATAAAAGAGGACAAATACTAAGGGCTGGTTCCTATAGTCCATTGACTTCAGAGGGAACTCTGTAGAGGTAATGACTCTGGAATTGGCCAGAGGCCATACTGTGTGTTGTTATTTTTGGCTCCCATCTCCCCTTTTTATAGCCCAGTAATGAGGCTGAAAACACAGGGGAGACCATAACAACCCCATAGCTGGGCATTTCCCTCTGCAAAGGAGAAGCAAACAAACAAACAAAACTTGTCTAGGTGTTTTTTTCTTTATCATAGAGTTCAGGGCCAGAGGAGACTTTTGCCATCATCTGATGTGATGCCCTGCAGAACCCCAAGCCAAGGAGCTTTCCTGCCAGGAAACCGCCTGGCAACCATACAGGCCACGTCTTGGAGGAGACTGGCTTGGAAACTGGTGCTGGCAGACAAGGTAGCAACATCTGCAGGAGCTGCTTGTCCACAGGAGGCAGCTGCACCTCAGGAGTCTCTTGGGGCCACTGGAAAGTGACCTCCCTGTGGGCATTCTGCAGGCACCAGTGGCAGAGCCATAAGAGAGCTCGGCAGCAAAAATTGGGCTGGCTCTGCAAGCAAAAGTGTACAGAGCCCCTCTGACTGCACAGAATCTTTCCCTGTGCTTTTCCTACTACAAAACCACATCTGAAGGCAGGGCCTGGGCTGGGCTCTATTTCCAGGACCTCCATCTCATGCCAGGAGTCCCATCCTGCACCAAGGAGCATCCTGGTTGGGAATGCAACCATATGATCAGGCAGGGCTGGAGAGGTGGGGTGCTGACAGAGAAGGAGCAGTGATTTCAAAATATGATTTTTAAAAAATTTTGACAAAGCTCTGCAACACTGAGGATTAAGCACAGTGAATAAGCTTCCTACAATAGCAGTGTGTTAGATTGGGTGGAAAAGTCCAATGGAGAAGCATCCAGGAAACATCTTTCATGCCTGCACATTAGATTTAATCTTCCACCCCCGTCTTTTAAGACTTGGCATTCATCTACTAAAAAAAGATGTTGATCTGAAAGAAGAGGGCGGGGGGGAAACCCAGTCTGCTATAACAGTTTGCTTGGCAAAATGGGAGAGACTTGAGGAATGAATTGTGTGTGAGTTACAAAGAGCCATCCTGCACTGTAGACACTGGGCCTGTATTTGTCACTCTCACCCCAGCCCAGCACTGTCCCATTGGCCTCTTCATTCAGCACAGCTATCTGTCATGAAGAATTTAAGTTTCATATTTTCATCTGTCAGTTGTGAAAAGGCCTGTCAGCTGAAGCTTACACTACTATTTGCTAAAAGGCCTATAGCCCATGCTGACAATACACTCTTATATTTGTGCTTCCAGGCTCCAGATAATCCCCTCACTTTCCTCCTCAGCAGTCCAGTTATGATGAGGCTTAAATTGCATATTTTGGGGGGTTTAAAATCCAGATTTTGCTGATAAATGCTATCAGCGGGAATGAAATGAAATACAGCATGGTTTAGCTCTTATTACCTGCATTTTGTGAGACAGTATTCATATTAAACAGGTTAATGTCTATAATGTCTATAGTCACAGGAACTAAATGTAGGAATGCTAATATCAGCTTTTTTCTACTTTGTCTGTTTGCCGCCCCTGAAAGAAACACCCATCCTTCAAACAGGGCATTTCCCAGTTTGTTTCTTTAATTTGATTTGCAAAGGGAAATAAGATAACCAGCTCACTACAAATCCACAGCCAATTATTTTATGTTCCAAGATACCACCAAATTATCCATAAAATGCCACAGAAGGAAGAAAGTGTCTAAATCGCTAAAGCACACTTTAAAATCCCAACACTTTTCCTGTAAGATTGTTAACAAAATTGCCAAAATAAAAAACATGAGGCTATGTCTCTATGAAACAACTTTATCTTTTTCTTCTTAGATGAAACATCCTTTTTTCCTGTAGTTCTAAAATATTCTATCAGAGGGATTTCTGTTTCGTTTCTTTATGTTGTCATTTGGAAACAGCAATGTTTTTCAACCTGTGGTCTGAGACAGTATGGAAGGAGAAGAGAGAGGGACTCTGCAAAAAGTCCTCTGAAAAGCAGTCTTATTTTTAACAGGTTTCAGCCTGATCTCCTTTTTCCCTGGAAAGGGTTTTCAGGTTTTCACATTAGGAAAAAAAAAAAAAAGTTGAGACTTACTGCCTTGGAATATCTTTTTCATGAGAAATAAGATGGGAATGTGCTTACCCTCACCTGGCTTCTGTTCAGAAAATGAGAGCAGCTACAAGCCAGTGTATAAAGTGACTCTATGGAAACATTCCTGCACATGCTTCACATGGTACTCTTGTGATTAAAACAACCTGTGTGTGCAGATTTGAGCCCATAAATGTGCTGCAGGTCAGAAAAAAACACCATAACTACTGAAAAAGTGGGAAATACTGGACTTCCTTGAGTGTCCTAACTGTTTCAGTTCAGGTGTCTTCTACTTCTTTGCCAGCTGTGGCAAAGAATTCTCCCAATGGGGAAAGATTTTCCTACCTCAGAAATATTTTTGCCAATGCCATATCCTTTGGCTGCATCCCTCCAGTAGGTAAAGAGCACCCAAGAGAAATGAAGCTGAAATGGAGTGCTAATAG
Organism: Anthoscopus minutus; assembly: GCA_013399455.1. Classification (NCBI taxonomy): domain Eukaryota; kingdom Metazoa; phylum Chordata; class Aves; order Passeriformes; family Paridae; genus Anthoscopus; species Anthoscopus minutus. The sequence continues at coordinate 135,600 of VWYI01023201.1, forward strand.
TATGCATTTTTACTTTATTAATTTACACATGTTAAGATTTTATTAAGATGGTAAAAATAACAATAGCTGACATAAAAATATGTTAATAGTATTATTAACAGTAGCAATGATTATTAGACATCCAATAAACTTATTTTTTCTGTAATGATAGTGAAATATTGCCAAGACAATAGCAATGGGCATTGTCTGTTCAATTTCTGGTTCAAAGTAGCAAGGACATCCTACCCCAGAATATTCCCACACAATGGTTTTTAGAAAAGATGTGTAAGGAATTAAGATAAATAGGGATCACTCTGAAAGACAGGGGAAAAGGAAACAGTAAAAGCTGCTGCCATGCATAAATGTATTCCTGGTGCATGGAGTTTAGGAGGTCTCTGAGAAGATAATCAGTGAGCTAAAGCATAATGATTTGTGTTAGCTATTTTTCTGTCCAAAAAATTGAAATATCTGAGGGGCAGAGCTTTTGTTTGCCTGTATGTTACCACGTGGAGTTTTTTGGATCTCACTATGTTCTTACTGTTGTTGCAAATAAGAATTCCCTTAGCATGGCACCTGCGTTGAGTATTTTAAATTTTTTTTAGTGGAAAAGATAAATATGTTTTGTTTTGGGAAATTACTACCAGAGCTGTAGCAAGTGATTTGATTCCCTAAGCAATAAAGATTTTTAATGTATGAGTTGCTTTATCTTGGGATAAAAATTCAGAAAATAGTTTCACCTCCCTGAAAGGCAGGATTTTGCTCCTGAATTCCTGGGAATTTCCCACCTAAGCTAAGAGCCTTCCTTTTGTCTCTCAAGTTACTCATTAAAAGCAGGCTCATGCCTCATTTAAAGAACAATAAATGAAGAAGGCAGATCAACATTTCTTTCTGCATTTCTTTTCACCTGCAATTTGGGAACAGCTTTGGTTAAATCCAGTTTAGTGTTCTCCACAGGTGCGTTCAAATCAATATAAAGGCGTCCAGTATATTTGTAGATAAAGAAAAGAGTGAGAATTGCTCTGATAGAATTTGTTCTCTTTACAAGTTAGAAACTGGCCTTTTAGTACTTTAGGTTGTGCAGTTCTCTCCTCCAGCTGGTGGCTTTTAGAACTTTATTCCCAGGGGCTGAGCAGCTACTTTTAACTGCTGTAATTTTTCTGAGCAAGTAAGGCCCTACTCTCTGTGAAGATCCTCAGTACTTAACTCAGGGGAATAAACCCATGCAGGCAGCTAGATGCTTAACTACCAAGCACAGCAAATACTCATCTCACCAGTCCTTTTTAGATCTCAATCAAACCTTTCTTCCTTTTCCGTTGTTTGTTTTGCCATTATTCCTTCTTCCTGCCCTCCATCTTCTGGCCATCCAAAACATGCTTTGATTATTAGCTACGTTTCTCTACTTTAAGGTTGCAGGTGGGTTTAATTCAACACGCAGGCAGATGCCAGGAAAAATCACTTCAGTCAGGTGCAGAGCTCAAGGTAGTGACAGGAGATCTCATCCCTGGTCAGCACTGTAATCCACTGGGACTGGCAAAGCAGTCACCAATGTGAAAGACCCCTGCCCATATCCATGAAAGCAGTGGCCATGTTCCAGTCCTCTTGGTGGGAAGCACTGGGTGCAGCTCTCTGAGGCTTCTTGGAGGAAGCCAGCTGGACTCCTAGTGCTTGCTTAGTTGGTCCTAACTAAAAAAACAGCTATATCTTGTCCTGCCCCAATGCAGACACAGCTGCTACCACCAGAGCTGGTGGTAAAATTCCTAACTTCTTTTGTACCTTCTTCATGCAAGGTTTGTCTTTGACTCTATGAATATTTTATAGGCATGCTCACATTCCCCAGGAACTTCAGGGTCCTTCACTTTTGTTTTCTTGTTTGTTTCGCTAGGGAATAAGAGGGCCAGACACCAGGCATTTAAATTAGGATTATACTGTTCAATCCTTCTACAGTGTGATGAATTTATCATGGCCAGCTCTGTGGAGTTATTACCCTTCTGACCTTTAGGATCTATATGGGAATCTATATTAGGATCTGACACTGCAGCAATGAACTTTCTTTGTTTCCTTTATGGGCAGGATGTCATGTGCCTCCAGAGATAGAATGATCCCAAAGGAGAGACGCAGTAGGACCTGTGTGGGAAGCAGTGGCAAGAACGTTTGCCATCCATGTTTTATCCCACTGCTTGGCCTTGTGCTATTACCAGAAGTTGTGTGGCTCAGGTTAGTCCAGACTGCAGGAAAATAGTGAGAAAAAACACAGCAGTATTTCCTTTTCGAGTTATAGAATATTAAAATCAATAGAATGCAGCTACTTTTCCCACTCTGTGAAACTAATGGACTAAGGACAAATAACTTCAGTTCCCAATTTCCCATCATCAATTGATCCTGGATATTAAATGGGATAGAAGGTTAAACTGGGTATTTTTTGTGTTGCGTGCAGCTGACAGAGCATAACAGATGAAGGTACATAAGTGCTGTGGAGCCAGAAGATTTTGCTGTACTGTACATCCACAAGTCATCTACTCCAAATTACTCACTTCATGAGGTGTTCTGAGGTGGGGAAATTCATACACTCCAGCTGACAAGAGATGAAGAAAAAAAGCTCATTTCTCCCCCAAACAGAATGTTTATTATGCTTCTCTCACTTTGTTAATCAGTGTTTCTTCAGTTTTTAAACTACATATCTTTGTAAAAGTCATGGCTTCCCACAATGTTATTAATTTCAGTTTGAGAGGATTGAAAGAGCAAGGGCACAATTAATTACACAGTATGAAATAGTTAGATTTAACAGGAAACTGTAAAGCTCTATTTTTCTAAATGTTTCTCAACTCCAGCACTAAGTGAAAGTGTAAAGCAAAAGAGGCTGGACTTTTTAAATGTCAAAGTAATTTTGGCCTGTCTCCGGTCCTTCCATTTCCCACATTAAAGCAGCCCTGTTATTCTGTAAACTTTCTAGGCTCAGTTGGAATACAAGACAGTATTTGTCAGGACTAGCTTTAAGGGTAGACAAAATAGGTAGCTGCCTACCCTAACAAGGTCCTAGACCCAGGGGGAAAAAGAAAAAAAAAAGGCAAATTTGCAAATTTGAAACATTATTATTTGCCAGCAGTGTTTCCTGATCAAATTGTCTAGAAAGTATAATGTAATTCCTCAGGTATTTTTTCAGACAGTGAAGAAACACATGGGGGAGGCCATGAAAATACCTTTCTGACATAAAAGGGGTGAAGTGTGTCACCACCTTCTGCTGCTGTGCTATTTGAGGTGGCCTTTGGCAGCTGATGGGCAAGGGGGCTGGTGGGAGCAAATCTGCTAACCCTGCCAAGCAGAGGGCAACACACCTCCACACTCCTGCTGCTATAGAAAAACCCTGCCTCTACAAGCAAGTAGTTTTGGAATAGCTTTAGAGGGTTCTTGCTCAAAATAAACTGCCTTGCAGCCATACGTAAAAGTTAGGGGGTTTTTTGTTCTCACTTTTAGTTCTAAACAGGCTGGTGTTTTATCCCACATCAGCTGCAAATTTGACTAAAACAACTGGTCTGGGGTTTTTTAACTGATTTCTTTTATCTTTACACTTTAGAGAAGCATTGCCCTTTTAGGTTTCTAGTACCTGAAAACTGCAGTCCTGGAAGCTGGAATCTTTTAAATAGAAAGCAAGACAGAAACGAGAGTGGTACACAATGAAAGAATAACTTCTGGGACCAGATATTCAAGTCTCTTATTTCTGGATCAAGTAAGCAAATTAAGGTAAAACCCAGAGGGACAAACATACTGCACAGATCAGCTTGGAAAGCATCCTTTTATAGAAACGAATGGGGAAGTAAAACAGTGCTTTAAAAGTGCATTAAGTGTACTTTATTCCTCAGCTCAGAGTTAATTCAAGCAATAAACTCACAGATTTCACACAGGTTAAAGCTTCCTACAAATCTCACAACTGAGTTCCCTACTGAACCTCAGGGGAAGCTTTTATAATGATAATTCCCTTCCCCCACCTCCAAGATGACCTGGAAATGCTTAAAGAATTGTGCTCCTAAGACTTTTTTTATTATTGTTATTACCTGTGTTTTTCTCTGAACCAGGTATATAAAAGAGAGGGGATTTCCCCTTCCACCAATTAAAACTCAAATCTCACCTCTCCTTTCTTCCCCCACAACAAGAAGTTAACCCCTGCTGAGCTTTTTTCCCTCAAGGCATCTATAAAGCCTCACAGGTGAGCTTGCTGCAGTAAATAGAATGAATCAGCCCCAGATCTTCTAACAGATAAACACCAATCTTTTATTCTAGCCACCTGGCTTTGGACTTATCAGACAAGAAAATGGCTGTGGTTCGAGCTAGGTGGATTTTCTTCTCTTTTGCAGTATTCTTCCTTTTGTGTTTTCTTCCCTTTAGCAAGCACTCTTGGGAGAAAATGTGCTTTGGAACATCTTCAAGCTGGGAATTTTCTTTCTGAAAATCCACCTAGTGATGCTTTTTGTTGGAGGAAGTTAACTTGTTTTCTGTAGTCTCAGTCTCTTAAAGTCTTCCAATTGTCTCAGAACTCTTATTTCACCAAGTCCTTGAAATATGGATGAGTTTGTCACACCTGGACAGAAGTAGTATGAAAATATTTTCATTAAAGTAAAGGCTTAATTGTAATTACATCTAGTTCTTATACCTTAAGGAAAATGAAAAGTTTTGTGTGGTTTTATAGGTAAATTTGTCCTGTCTCCCTGTGGTTTTGACCACAAAAATGTAGAATCAAGAACTGGAATAATTCACTAAAATATTTTCCGTCCTAGATGTCCATGAATCATGTAATTGTTTGTCTAATGAAGAACTTAATAATAACTAGAAGAAATGAAATAGGTAAGGAGTCTGACAGGAGAACAGGCCATTGCACCAAATTGCTTCACATTTTTATGATTGTTTTCAAGGAGGGAGTAAAGTGAGAGGATGAGAAGTCAATTCTCCAGTTCAATTTCTACCTCTTCACTGATTTCATGTTATAAATAAGTGTTTTATAGGGCTGCTTTCAATTTATTTTCTGGTCCTGGTAGAGGGTACCATCCTGTTGCCTTTAAATTTCACCTTTCTCTGTTACCTTAAATGCTTTCAGAAGAACACCATCAAATAATGTTGAGTCCTCTTTATGAGTACTTCCAAGAAGTATTTCTGAGCAAAATCACTTCAAATTTTTAATAAGAATTTTGGGCACTGCTGCTACTCACAATTTTTTCTAAGCCTATCACTGGGGAAATAAGGAGTCCATGTTTTGAGACTTTAAAATGTGTGGCTTTTGTCTGCTGCTGTTTTACTTTCTTAACGCTAAACAAATTGATCTTTCTGCAAAAAAACCTTACAGAAACATTTATCATCAGTCTCATGTGCAGTGTGTGTACCAGATAGTAGCATAGATGTACTAGCTAGGGCTCATCTTGGGTTAAATTCTGGGAAAGCCAGAGGAGAACAGTCCTCTATTTAACTGGCATTTTGTATCTACAAGGGAGGTAGTGTTGCTAAAATTCAGGCAGGCTTAATGTGTTCAGAGGACTGTGATATTAACTGCTGAATTTATAATGGCTATCAGTGGTTTATTGGTTTTGTTACATTTCATAACCATTATGATATATTTAGGGGCATTGCTATTTGTGTTTGTTAACGTCTTTCTTCTCAAGAGCTGCATTTTGTATTCAGTCACTGCCTGTGAATTATTCTCTGGAAAAGGAATGTTAATTGTGTTGGGGACAATAGATGCCAATATGTATTTACATAAATAAACATTATTATTTTATGCATAAAGCATTTTTAAAGCAATTTTCTTTGCATTAAAAGCATGGAATTGAAGAGAAATATTGTCTCATTTTCTTTCTTGGTGACTTAGAGTAAATAATTTTTCTACATTGTATTTTGTGCAGAAAGATAGGCAGAGAAATAGCCATATTATTTCTAATAAATGAGAATTAAAAGTAATTAGCAAAACAGGACAACTTAGAGGATTGGTAATAGAATCCAGAGCCTTTTCTCTTCCAGGTGTTCAGACTCTGGGTAATGAACATGTCATAAATGCCTCCCTGGTGAGGTCAGCAGTTTCAATGAGGTTGTGTCAGGAAGGCGTTCATGCATGAGCACTGGTCACTGGGAGAATGCTCACCTCTTGTCTGTCACAGAGGTGCAAAGACCAGGCTCTGTTATTTAGGTCAACTCCAGCCCCGTTGCCATGGGACCCTCTGCCAGGGGCGGCTGTCACCCTGTGCCCTGCCTTGGGCTGTAGCTGTTAGTGGTGGCTGTCCTGAGAGGACCTCCTGGCCGTAGCACTCGCTGTGTTTGTTGTGTGACTTCTGCAGGGTGTTCTTTGCCTCCTGTGGCTGTCTATAAAATGCAACAGCAAAGGGTCCCTACCAGGATTATGTGCTGGAAGAAGCAAATTATGGCTTATTTTAGGCAGCAGATATACATTAGACAGCTGTGCTAATTCCAGCATCACGGTATAATTCTCACAGTCTGTTTCCACGTACAAATCATTACTTTAAGGAAACATCATACTTGCTAACCTCAATCCATACTCTCTTGGAGCAGGGTTGGATCCTGGGTATGCTTTTTCTGTTTGAGGGGAAAGATGCTCACAGACTTGCTTAGAAAAAAGATAAAATCTTTATTTAACTGAGAGTTTATATTAACATCATTAGAAGTTTAATTCTTGTTTGAGCCTTTTGAAAGCAGCAAACAGCTTGGTCAGCAGGCCATGTCCAGCACTAAAGAGAATTAATTCCTCTTTTTATTTATATGGGAAATATGGTCTGTGCAGTTTCTTAGCACTCCTCAGAGCTGTGAAGGGAAGCTAATGCTTGAAGCTTAGCTGCATACACCTTTAAGTATTTCTAATTGAGAAACACAAAGCATTGTTTTCTCTTTGAGAATCAGTTCCCACTTTGGATTTAGGAAAGAATGCAAGACTGAGATAATCTCACTTTTCCCATCATCATCATCCTTTCATTCTTCTCTACTCCCCTCCCCAGACACAAGGTGACATATCCAAGTACTTGTCCTTCAACAGATTCTTCAGCAAGCAACAGAGCAGAAAGCCCTAATATCTATTCATTTGTAATCTGTCATTCTTAAAGTATTAAGGACAATTGACGTCACATGTCTCAGGTAATTAGAATAGTCAGCCTTTGCTCCACATTTTTAAAGTAAGTGTCTCAAACTCTTAATCAGTACATTTATTGATGTCTTTCAACATATCTGTTTCTTGTCAAGTGTGCATTAGATTTTTAAAAAATGTTGCATAGTGAATTGTGCGGGGAAATTATATTAAAACCATCTTTCTATTGCCTTTGTAGCTAAATAATATATATTAGTGACAACATAGTAAATTCCACATTCAAAGTAATCAATCTCTTCTTTAATATGGAAAACTGCTCAAAAGCAAATTAATAAACATAAATGTCAGGAGTTACATTTACACAAATGTTTTAGTACTTGTTTTCCCAAGTTTATATTTCCACATCAAGTAATATTAACTATGATAATAGCTAATACCATTTTACAAGCTCTAAGGGGCTCATAAAAAAAGGTTGTTGGATTTCTTCAGCTGTTAGTGATCTTAGCAAGAAAAAGCAGCTGTTCTTCAGCCGGGAACCCCTAATCCTAACTTCGGTCTCTAACACAGGTTCATGTGATTTTTGTTAGTTACATGTTCATTTTGTTAGCTTTGGGAGACCTCTAGGACAGGTACACCAAAGTTCAGTGCCCTCTTGCAGCACAAGCAGTCTCAGGAGACAGTGCTCTCTTGGTATGGCAGACTTACATTTGTGAGATCTATCTTAAGGAATTGCTAGGGTGTTGCCATTATTCTATGGCTGTAGGGGCTTATCCCCAAATAGATTTCTAAGGCTCATTGTGACATTGCTCATTTCAGCTGCCCTATTCCAGACACTCTTCCCTGGCACCCCTTTAGCAAACAGGCAAGTCTCTCAGCTGTACTATTGTTTTGGTCCCTCTATGCTTTAGAGCAGTGGTTACTCAAACCATTCTGCAAATTAATCTCTCTTGACTTCATGTACAGGACAGAAGGAATTAAAAAGCAATTTGGAGTGGGTTTGGATATGAAGACAGAGTGGGAAAGCATGTTGGGTAGTGGGAGATAAATGTTTTTCATTGCCACACTTTTCTTCTGTTAACCACAGCACACCAAAAGCAGAAGAATCTTTCCACAGCAGGGATTTTGCATGAAGAACTGGAACAATGAAGTCAGAACAGTGCAAAGAGTAAAGGTGGTCCCTCCATCCCCTTCAGTGTTTGCCCTTGTGTATGCCACTCTCCAAGACTTTCCTGCCTTAGGATGTGGTATATTTCAGTCCCATTGAAGGACTGCTTTGAGCTCTTAAACTGAAAATTGGTTCAGATATTTCTTTTTATTTCCAAATTTGACAATAAATTGTCAAATTTATTGGACAAATTAGAAAGGATGGAGAGGAATATGTGATAAAAATAAAAACTAGGGATAGCCTGGTGTTGTCACCATCTCTAGATGTCTCTCAGGCACAGGATATTACCCTCTGGCATAGGCATTGTGGGCAGACTGAAAACAACATGAAGATGTACATACTCCTTAAATGGATATGGTACAGATCTTTTGCAGATCCAGCTTGTTGGAAGAAAAAGGGGTTACCTCCAGTAGCTCTTCATTTCATTGGCACTCTCACTTCTGTAGATCATATTCTTTAGTTGTGCAGGCTGTAGCAATAACAAAAACAGGAGAGAAATTTGAGTGGATGGGGTGAAAACCAGGCTGAGCCTTACTGGAGCCTCTGCTCCTGTGGGAAAGATGCTTATCGTAAGAGAGCTCCTTTTACATAAGGGCTGGGTACATGATTCACTACAGGAGATACAAAGGGATATGTTTGAGGTATGCTTATCAGGAGCTCCCTCTTTGGTGAATTTTTCCTTCATCTGATTTCTCTTTAGGACTTGGATTAAGTTAGAATGGGATTGTGAGGATGCAGAAGGAAAAAAGTCCTTACTGAGGAATCTGTGCTCACTGTACATGCACGTCTATGACAGAATACACGGCAGGCATTAAATGAACCCCCAGGTTCATCAAAGAGTGGAAGACACTCCGGAGGGGTATAAGGCATCTGGAAGTGTGGTAACTACTGTGAATGTTTGCTCTTTGAAAACACGTGTTTGTATCTCTCATTGCTTAGCAGAATAACTTGATTACAGACAGGCCATTAGCTCTGTCCAAGCAGCACAGCATTGCCGTTGTTTTGTGGTAATGACAGCTCTCCAGATCCAAAAAGCAAAACAAACTCTTCCTGTGGATGGTTATCTCCATCAGCCAAGGAAAAATAACTCAATACTGCAGTATGTTGGGTACCAAAGCAATTCTGAATTGTAAACTTCAATGGCTGTTTGTTCATAATGGAGGAATTCTCCAATTTAACTTCTTCTTTCCTTAAGAAAGCACTTGTTTGAAGATGAGGCAGACCACTTTCCTTTAGAAATTAATTGGACCTACACATACATAATAGCTTCTTCTTTTTGCAACATATATCTCAACATGGAATAATTGGAAATTGAAAGGTTGCACTGAGAAGCAGAAGGACAATACTTGCCCCCCACAGAATTTCTGCCTCTTTAAAGGATTCATTTCCCTATTACTAAATTTTGAACATAATATTTAACCTTCGCCTTCTTTTATTTGCATGCACTTTAAATATGCCTGATAAATAGTGACTATTGCAACTTTTTAAAAATACAGGGTCCCATTCTGGAAACCATTACCATTACAGATTATCTCAGTGGAATTATATAAAAATAACTGAGATTTTAATAGACCGAGAATTGGATTTAGACTGTTACCTTCATTCATTTCATTGGAAAGTACCTACCTGCATTCCTCTTTCTTTGAAATTATTTTATGTGGGTATCTAAACATGCACACAGTGATGTATTACTATGTTTATTGCTGTTAGTTCACTGAGAGCCACTTCAGCTGAGCTGCAAATTTAAAACCTTGCCATAGAAGAGGAAAATTGGCTGGTGTTTTTGTGGACTATGGTATCACCAAACCCTTTGACACAATTCCAGCTCTCTGTTGAACAGATATTAATCTATTGTTACTCCAACTGTTGATTTAATGTTGATATCACATCAATCTATGCTTCTCTTTCCCAAGAAGATACTTTAAAATTCAGTTATGATAGTAAATATTGTTTCAACTTGAGACTTTGTGACTCCATGGAAAGCAAAGTCTTAGTGAATTTTTTATAGATTTTGGCTTTCTATAACATATCATTTTGTATCAAAAGGAAAAATATTGATACTGGATCTGTTGAAACTTTTATTTCAGGACTGGGACAAAAGGAACTTGATTTCATAAAAATGTCCAGTGCAATTTTATCATCTATTAAAATCCATTAAATATATCTAGATTATAAAGATTATAATAATATATATAATCTATAATAATTTATATCTAGATTATTAATGTAAATCTAGGCTACACTTTTTCGAAACTGAGATTGCATAGACTGGGTCTCTTTTCCTTCAGTTACATAGCCAGAGATATGAGTTATTATATGCACTACATCTTGTCAGAGTTCAGAATGATATTGCCATGAACCCCAGAATTAAAAAGGAGCCAAAATGGAAGCCAGAGAGTTAGGTCTTAGCTTTTTTTAGTATGGCTCTGTTGACGTAGCAACAGTTCAAAACTTTAGAGTATGGACTCCCCTTCAGGTAAGAGCTTTTCCACACAGAATTTAGGAAGGAGGCAGGATGGGAGTTTGAAACCTTCCTTCTGGGCTAGGGAACTGGCTGTGTTTGAAGTGAAAAGGGAAGTTCTTCACTCCTGGTCTAGAGGGCTCCTGGGTAGAGCAACCAGGTGTAAGACTCTAACTCAAGATGGCAGAAAGCCAGCAGGAACAATTGCTATCCTGACTTAGCTCCTCATACTCTCTCAGCTGGTGAGTATCTCTGAAGCAGAGATTGGAGGAATTTAAAGTGCCAGGTCTGAATCTGAGCTTTATTTGGCCCAGAAATAGATTTTAGGCTAAACTATTGTACTGTCCCTTTGACCAGCCACAGGCGGTGTGGTAAAAATGAGCAGCTTTATGGTATGTTACAATTCATGTTCTTGCTGGGGCAGATCCAGCTTAGATATCTAGAAAGCACACAGCACACTGGAGCTGTAGCCACAACAAATAATAAGTGGGTTGGTGCGAACATTTTTATCTGCAGTATGTTAATTGTTCTTTACTTCCTGACAGGAGAAGATGAGCACAGCTGAAAAGAGAGGAATGTTAGGGTATGTCTGGGGAAATGTGCAAAGATGAAAGGCAAGGCCTTGTGCTCTTAATAACCATTATAATAAATTAGCATATGCTACAAATAATGATCAGAAAAAGGAAAAAAAAGAAGCTGTCTTGTAAAGCAGGACATAATTCTGCTACATGTCTACTCTCTCTAGATAAAGGTTTGAATGGTTTTCCCTAGAAGAAGCTTTATGCAAATGCATACTGTCATGTGAATCAGATTAAGGGAAAAAAGACTATTTATGCATGAAATCCAAACATGCTTCTGGGGAAAGGAGAAAAGAAATAAACCCTTTCTTTCACCTCAAATACAATATATATGCAATGACTAAAAAGAAATGAATGTGTCGCCTCTATTACTGACACTAAGTGATTTTCCACTAACATTTAGCATGAATCATAGTGATAAAAAACTAAGATGGAAAAGATCTATTAGAACACCAGTCCACCTCCCTGTAAGTGCAGGAATCTCCCTGACAATTTCTATATGAAGCAGTTCATTGCTCAATATTTTGTGTTTTCATCAGTGCCACTTCACACAGGCGTTCTCTAAGATGACTTTACAACAACTATCACATCTGTTCTTCACCAGAAAAAAGAATTACATCAGTTCTGCTCTGCCAGAACAACGTCCTTCTGGTGAGGCTTGTGGTCCTGGAACTTTAAATATAATGGGTTGTCTTTGCTTTCCTGGACCACAGAAGATGTACAAATTGTTCCTATATTCACCGGCAGCATAGAAAGGAAGCAAAGGATGACACTTGGCTACAGTGAAATAAAATAATGTAGCCAAAGAATTTTGGGTAATACCAAACTGGACTCTACTCAGTGGGAAACTGAGCATGGGGACATGGAGGTATTTGTGGTTGTCAGGCTTTGGGGATTGTTCTATGCCATGTTTACCCAAAGGCTAGGCTGGAACAACCCTAGGGTTTCTCAGATTGCTCCCACTATTTTTGGAATAGCCCCCAAAATAATTTGTTCCTGCTCCCTTTTGTCCCCCCACCTGTCCCTTCTGCTGGTCCATCTGGCAGTCAATGACACATGTCTGACTGTGCTGCCTCTGCTCCCATCAAGGACCTCTTAAGCAGAGAGCATCTCTCAGTCAGCAGCAAAACATTAGGGCTATGGACCACCATCTAGCTCTCTGTAATCAGTGGGCCAAGCTTCACTATGAATTTAGGATCAAGTCTGGCACTGATTTCTTTTAATAGAGATACACCATTAGAAAAAGAATTGTCTGAGAGTGCCTTTGAAGGTAGAAGCATGCCTGGAAGTTAACTCATATGCAGCTTGGCTTGAAAGTCCAAGGAATGGGTTAATTTCACTGCAAACTTGGTGTTCCCAGACTAACTGGTTTTTCATCTGAATCTGTTGATGTTTACACCAGTGTGGTTCTGTAGGCATATTCCATGCACTTGGAAACTGCCTGACCATATTCTTAGCTGTTGTCAATTCATTTTTCCCCACTAATTTCAAGAGACAATGCTCATCCTGAGCATTTTGCATGAATCCGAGATTTTAGGCTGGACAATTTGATGGTCATCCTCAGGCATGTCATTATAGTATGATTCAATTTCTATCAAAGTCGACTGGAAAACTGCCTGTTGACCCCGGGGGCTGCTGAATATACCCTGTGGAAGTAAAGGCTGCAAGCAAGTGTGGAGATAGAGAGCCAAATGCTTTTGTGTGAGGGTTTTGTCTTTAAAAGGGTATATTTCAGATGTGTGGTGATTTGTGATTTGTGGCATCCTCCCGCATCCCTGCAGAGGCAGCAGCTCCTGTGCAGGAGTTGTTTCTGTCCTGGGAAAGGAGGAATGAAAAAAGCTGCCTGCATGGGTAACATCAACTACAAGTTTTGCTTTCTTGCCTGTGGCTGAAGAGAATTCATGTGTCTTCAGTCTGGAACAAATGAGAAGGCTGATCAGATGATCCCAGGTAGGTAGATTTTTAAAGGATGTTGTTAATATGATGCCTGGAAGAGCTGGAACAGAGGCTAGACCGAGTTAGGGGAATAAAGGATATTTATTGAGGGGTCACCCCCAGACAGCACCAGTGTTACAAATCAGGCTCTGTCTGGATGGCTCCAAAGACGGAGGCCAAAGGGAGGGGGGCCAGTCCCAAGATCTCACTCTTTTTATATGTTTGGGTCCATTTGCATACACGAGCTTCATTTGCCCGCCCTCTTCCTTCCATGTTGTTTTACGTGAGCCTGAAGTTTGGAAAAGGTGTCCTTGAGTCCCAGTTGGAGTAGGATTGTTGTGTCTTCCTCACCCTGTGAAAGGATCTCAGTACCCTGAACAAAAGCCACACACCAATGCAGAATAGAAAACCCAAAAGCCCAAGGCATCACCTCTCAAATGTGTCAATTTGCTCCACGTGAGCTAAAATAATTTAGATGCAATTGATCTGTTCATGGCTTTTCTGATTGCTTGGAACGATTTTTCTGGATTACAATGACCTTTAAGTATTACTTGTAAGGCAGCGCTTACAAAATTTTCAGGCAGAAATCCGATTTACTTTTTATTTAAAATAGATAATGGGCATTTAAAAATATGAGTTCCCCAGTCCTGGCACAGACCCAATAATGAATGTCCTGATATGTAATTCAGCACAGATCATTTTAAAAACAAGAGGTTTGCTGAAAAAATATAAGCTTCCCTCAGCTCAGCATATCTGTCCCCATGGACCAATGAACTTCCCTGTGACTCAAGATATTTTTAATTCTGCTCTGGACTTTCTCCAGGAAATCAGTAATAATTACTAATTGTATTTTTGTAAGCTAAATGAAAGGATGCATTCTTTCTTGAAATTCTCCCTTAGCTTTTGCAATTAATTATGTTGCTCTTTTTTGTGATTAATCCTTGTCTTTGTATTACAACTTCACTTAATCAAATAGTACTGTGTAGCATGCCAAGGGTTCTTAAGTGTAAAATATTTTCTCCTATTTCCGTGTCAGTCTTTTCTTTTTTTCTGCTACGCACATCTCTGCTAAACTTTTATCAAAGTGATGCTTTATTAAAGAACTAAAGTGTTCTAAAATCATCAGGAGAAATTTGCATGAGATCATTGTGTCATGGCAGAGACCCCCTGCCATGTTTGATTCTACAAATGAAGGTGTGTCCTTACATCAACAACACAATATTAAGGCAGTTTTCTGATAAAACTATTTCAACAGGAGGTCAGTCAAAACCCCTAAATGACCTCAGGTTTTATTTTTCAACCTTTACTATATGACATACCGTAAAAGAGACTTACCTGACCACCTTAAATCATATATTAAAATTATCCCCTTGCAAAATGCCCACATTGGAAATGTCAGACAGACAGGAGGTGGTTTTGAGTGGTTTAGAGAAAGTCTTAAACACTTAGATTGCTGTGCAATTTTGTGGCAAGTCTTACTTCTTCCTTTGCAGTCAGGGAAATTTTTTTCCATGGTAAAAGTGGAGCATGTCCATCATTCCCTAGCATGAGTGCAATGTGGCCAGTATTGAAAGTCAGGAGGCTGGTTTGCACAGATCAAGGTTCTTACTTTAAATTAAATAATTTTCTCTTCAAGTATTTTATTTTTTAGGGTGCCTTGGGGTCATATTTCCAAGTGCTCTCCTGTATTAAAATAAATAAAAAAGCAGACAAAATCAACTTCAGAGAAGGTGGCAACCTCTTTGCTCCAGGACCTGGGGGTTTTAGAGTAAGTTTTTACCAGCCTTGCAGTGAAAAAAGCCAGTCTGGTTGAAACTACAGGGGAAATGTTGTCCTTTTATCACCACAGTTGTGTCAGTGGATCAAAGATGACCTGAATGCCTATTCCAATGGAAACCCTCTCTGCCTTGAGCATGGCAGATGATGGGCATTGCCCATTCAAGCTCCAGCATTGCAAACTGGGCTGGAGAGCAGGACAGTGTCGGCTGTTCATTAGGAAAGCACTGAGGAGGCTCCTTACCTTTTGTGATGAGATCACTCTCACAGCTTAATAAAGACATAAGTAAAGGCAGTAACAGAAATGTTCTGTGCCAGTGCAACTATAAGTGGTTAGTGAATAGATAAGAAGCTAAAAGACTCAATGCCATCACTGTAGGATGAGTCAAACACCTGGCTGGTGAGAGCTACACTGGATTTCTTTTGTGAAGCTTTTTACACAGAGTGCCTAATTGCAAGAAGAATAAGCAGGCAGAAGAAAGGAGGAAAAAAAAAGTAGAATTAGTATCTTTCATTAAGCACTTAATAAGTGTTGAAAAGTAGCTTTGAATATTCCCACAACTGACCTGCATCAGCAGAGCACGGAGGGGCATGCTCACTTTAATCATAGTTGTAATCTCATGGAAATAAAATAAAATAAAATACAAATAAAAACAAATAAAAGGTAATGAGGACTTGTAGGGCCCCACTTGCATGACTAATGTCAGAGATCTGCTTCTTGAACTGGGTCCTTTATGCAAATAATAAGTCACAAATGTGGTAAGGATTTATTTTATGTTCCTTCAAATGAAGATGGGTTGGCCATATTCAGTATATTAAATCCTTCCTGCTGTTAAGCTTAAAGAAACTGATTCTCTTGTAACATATTTTGATTTGACTACTGTAGCTTCCAAGTGCTATAAAGCACTAGAGTAGTTTGCCTTGGCCTCACACCTAGTTACAGTAGTGCTAACTTTAAAATTGCCGAAGAAACCCACATCTGGAGTCAATTGAGTGAATTTTGACCAGCTTTGGTGGTAATATGCAAGTAATATTTCATCCTCGTGTGTATTTCACTCATCTTATAAAAAAGATGCCTCATTCCAAGACTCCTAGACATATTTCTTTGCTGTCTCATATATCAAGAGTATCAGACTAAGCAGACTGCTTAAAACTGGATATGTCCAAACACTCTCTTATCCTAAACAACGGTGAATATTTTTGCCAACACTTCCATTTCCTGCAGTGGAAAAAAAATATATAACCCCAAAGCCTTGGCCAGGTTCTGCTTTCCTTGAAATGCATGGCAAATTTGTCAACAAAATACTCTCTGGCTCGGTAGTGGGGGGAGAAGTTTAACAGCTGGAATTAACCAGCAGAAATAATGTGAAGCAGGCTGAAGTTTCATATTAGGTTTAGCCTAATGCTGGGGTTCAAGGCTGAGCTTGCATTCTGATTTGCCTGTGCCAAAATCATGGAAGCGACATCCAAAACCAGAATCAGAGCACAGCCCCTTTCAGCTCTGGATTTGGCCCAAAGCCAGACCAAGGCTGTGGGCATTGGTCCAGGAATCCAGCACTGAAACACCCACAGGCCTCAGATACAACGGCTTGAAACTCTAGTTTTCTACCATCAAAAATATTAGCCTGGTGCACAGAAAGTGCTTCTATTTACAAAGATGTTGTAAACATAATTAATTCTCTGTTGCACAGACTCTGCTTTCCTGACCGGTTGCAGTGAGATGACCGGCCATATGGGAGACAGAAGTTAAGCTAAACAAGATCCCAGACTGGTTTTATTCTTCTTTCTTTTTCTTTTTCTTTTTTTTTTTTATCTGAAGGGACCACCACTGGTGCAAGGCTCATTTCTTGTTGTGCCTTGAACAGCTATTAAAGGCAATTGTCATGTTGGACAGGCTGTGAGTTGAAATCCAGGAGTAGCATGGTATTGGTGCTCCCAACGTTTGCCTCCTCCACCCCTCTCTGACATGAATTTAATGCAGGTGCAGACACAAGCCTAACATAAGGGAGCAATTTTCTGATTCATTCATGTAAGACCCTGAGGGAGAGCAGGAACAAGATGTACAAAGGTAATGTGGCATTGTTAAAAAATTAAGTTTGCTTCCATTTTATGGAGCCACAGTACTGTGTTGCTTAGTTACGTGGATCAGGAATTTAACTGTAAACAAGATATTTCACTCTTCAGTCCCTAGGGTTTTCAGCTCCATTTGAAAAGCGGTTTGAAATGAGCATTTTTTGCCAAATCCTTGGGTTGCTTCTTGCCATTACTTGTACCCTTTGTGTCTGCTGCTGCTATTCTAGCAGTGCTGGAAGATGGAGGTGGTGGCATCCATGCTAGCGTGACCACTCTCAGGCTAAAGCCACACTCCCCTCTGAATGCTGCACTTGTTCGGAAACGAGACAGAACACTTACAACTTCTGTTGTGGTTTCTGTTTGTACAAATCCTGGCTGCACAAGTTCCAGGCATTGGGATTTTGCCAGCTGTTATGCAGTTATTCAAGCCACTGGAAGTGGAAAAGGGGTTAATTATGTCAGTATATTGTTACATCACTAATGGAAATTCTGGTTTCGCCCTCAGGATCTCCGCTGCTATGTCTGCTCAGAACTGTTAAATATGACAAGGTCACTCACCCGGCTTTAGTAACAATGAGTGCTAACAAATTTGCTTGTTGCATGCATTGTCACTGCTTAACAAGGTCATCTCTGTAAGCACAACCATTGCCTATGCCTTGCACCCAGCCAACCTCACAGCGACTCAGATGTTAGGTTACACTGTGTTGTGTTGGAATCTGTTTATAAAAATACTGTGACACAAAACTTCTGTATTTACATTCTAAACCAGATTAGGTAACTAACAAATACAGGAAAGATGGGAAGACAAATGGTGAAGAGAGAGAGGTTAAAACATGGTGCTGAAGATATGAACAAAATACTTTAATTGATAGGGCAAACCTTCAAAATATTTTTCTCTTCCCTTTTCCTTCTGGGTCTGCAGATGGCTGGGGAGAATCTGTCTTTTACAACACCATGTATTGAAGCAACATGTTCTTTTGAAGTTTAGTCACCCACTAATTACCAGTCTTTCATTAACAGCACAGGCATAAATGATGCAGCACATGCTTATATCCAGTAGTCTCTATTGTTGAGGACTAAAAAATTAAATCATTAGCTACATGCTTGTAAAACATGCTATGTTTATGTAAACTGCCTTGCTCTTATTTTGGCTCACACAGATGGTTAAGATGTGTCAATTAATATTTCTTATTTTAAAGAGAGGGCTAATTGCCTAAATATCAGACGTGCTGAGTATTACTTGTCTCAATTAGAACGAGAATGTAATGTGTGCACAGTTCATCCTAAATGTGTGTTCCTGCTAGTGATTTCTTGTCTGGCTACCAGTTTGTACAAACAGCATGGTCACAGTTGAGAAAAATTTCTGTGGTGGCAACAGGCAAGAAGATCTCTCAAATCTCATGTTATTTAGAAACAGTTTTGTGTTTCTCCACCAAGGGTGCTCTTCAAGAGAGTATCTGAAGACTGAGGCAAACATTAATAAGTAATGCACTTGTTTGGTTAAGGTTTCAGCCTTGACCTCCATCTTTAAACCCTTGTTTGTTATTAATCACGTGCTTCCTGAATCAAAGAGAATATTTTTGGAGAGGGAAAATTGTTCTGGGACTGGAGCGTTATGCGCCAAACAGACTTGCCCAGATGACAAATAGCCTTCACATGATAGCCAAGGTTCATCCAGCTGCTCGGCCCTGTACCAAGTGATTGATGGTGTTGATGTTCTAAATAGGCTTAAGATATGCCAAATATCAGGGTTGTAACAAAGTCCTCCATCTATATACTGTAAATAGGCAAGAAGGCATGTTCCCAGCATATGGCAAATCTGAGAGCAGTGTCAGGATTATAAGTAACCTTGCAGGGTTTGTCTGGTTTCTTTCGAAGTGAGACAAAAACAGTTTTCTGTGCTGGAATGAGCAGGGTCATGCGAGGTCTGCATGAAGCTTCCGATTACCACCGATTTTCTCTGTAACTGGACACCCTTCAGAGTTATAACAACATTTGATTTCTTAGCAGAAATCAATAAACTGTTTTTCTACCACAGTTATGAGCAGCAAAGAAAAATAGGATGTGCCCAGAATTTGCTGTCAGGAGTTTTTTATGTCTTAACAGAATGGTAAATTCACACCTGATAGTTTTATCTTGATAACAACAATGTTTTTTCTACTAATCCACAAAGGGCTGTTCATCGATACCCCACAGGATCCAGCAGCTGGACCACAGAAGCAACAGTTTCATTGATCATTCCTTTTCCACAGAGGAATTTCCTTAATTTTGTATTTTATATTATCCATGTTCTTCACAGTAAATTCTACATGCCTTCTAGGCAGGGAACAGAAGCAGTCCTGGTAGTGCCAGGATACTAGAGGACAAGCTGCCCTCTGCTCTGGCTAGAACTGGCAGAGTTTAGAGTGCAGGATGGTAAGGTTTCTCTCTGCTTGGTCATTCTGAGGGGATAGACTGCATTAGACTTATTCCCTCCCTGACAGCTGGCAGGATTTCAGACTCCTCACTATGGGTCACTCTGTTGCAATTCCCTGCTTGGCATTTCATGTTTCACATGCAGCCTGGTAACTCGTGTGTTCCTGAACCTGCAAACTCTCCATGCATAATCATGCTTTCTAAAAGATTAACCTAACTTGGCTTTAAGAGTGCGTTTTCTATGAATGACACTGAGGAAAGCATCTTTTGTGAAAAGGCCTTGATGGTGTAGGTTATTTCCTGGATAAAACCATTTCCTTGGTAATTGGAAGATGAGTCAGGCTCACATGTGTGAAGCCAACTTCTGTACTGACTCACTCCAGTTTGGGGCCAGCAGTTCTCTACTGGATACTGCCATGAGAAGTGGCCAAGACAGCCTCTGCACTGCACCAGATCCATAAAGCAAATTGATGAGGAAGTAGGATCAAGCTACTTCAGGGCATTCAGATTTATCCAAACCATACCAGTAAACTCAGGATCAGTCAGTCATGCCCTGAAACACCAGCTGAACAACAGTGAATGATGTTTCATAATAACCTGCTCAGTTTGGGGGCACAACATGGAGCAATTGGCCCATGTCTCTTTTCCATTAGATATGGCTATAATCAGCTTCTTAAGTGATCAGAGGTTTCAAAGTTCTCTTTTCTGTCATCTCCACAGACTGGCTGGAATTAGCTAAAATTCCAGAACCATGTTTTTTATTTATCTCCAACTTGCTTCTTGTTGGCAGTTAGAGCATTGCCTGTGGAGCCAACAGGACGTCAGGGGGAAATAACAATTAAAATGCACACCGTTCAGGGTTCTGTGGTGCCTCAAGTGATTTTGTTTACATTCATCCTGGAAGCAGAACAACAAGCCAGATTTTAATTCACATTGTCATTTAAGTGTGAGGCTGTGTGCTGATGTTCTCATCTCTGCATGCTATGTTTCAATAGAGCTCAAGCTCATTTAAAGTCACTCAAATCGATAGTGAGAGTCCAGAGAATGAATGGAAAATGAATAATCATACAATTATCTTGAACTAAGTCAACATATAAATGAAATCAGAGCTAGCTTTTCCAGCAAATTCCTGTTCATAAGAAGCCTTCAGTGTGACACATCAAATGCAATGCTAAGAGTAAAGCTGGTCATGGTCACAGCCATACTTTTGATTTTCATGTCGTCTGCTGTTGGGAAGGTTAAGGCTCTAATGGAACACCAGGAGTACGTACTCTAACCTGCACAGCACAATTCATCAAACATTACCCAATAATTTGGTCATGGGGCCTTTAACTTCTGCTTGAATTATAGCCTGCATTTCAGAAAGAAAGACAGTCATGACTTGAAGGCTAGAAGTCACTGAGACTACTCCATGCCTATCTGACCTGCTTTGAGGGTTAATTACCCTTCTAAAAAGAACTCCTCTTTCTCTTCGGTAGCCTTTTCTCTAAGTTGCATGTATAACTTGTAATAATAATGAACTGTGATATTCCTTACTTTTGCTGATTTTCAGTTGTTGGGAAAAATAAATCATCATCCTTGACTTTGGCTGGACTGATTCTACTAGCTAATTCCAGCTGGATAGTTCAGCTTATTTGGGAGCAGGAAATCTAGCTTTGCCAAACAGCCTCAAGAGAGGGGGATCATCTTGTTCTCCTTTTAGTCAACAGCCAGGACACTTTATGATCTGAATTGAAATCAAGTTCATATCTGCCTGAGAGGCTAAGACTGTGCCTGTCCCTGGCACATCTCTGACACAGTTGTGTTGTGTTTCCAGGTAGCGGCTGTGGCACATCTTTCTGCTAACACAGGTGGGATGCTGCCACACCATGTAGCCAGGAGTGGTAGGTGGACACATGTCCTGAGGGTGGTGGGGAGAACACTGATTCCAAATATGGAACACCTTACCCTAAGCAAAAAATCTAAATACAAACATAAAAAGTGGAACTGTGCCCATAAGGAAAACTGGCAGTTCCTTGCCATGGGTTGCTGGAGCTTTGCAGATAAGGAGTTCCACAGCTAAAAATGCTAGCTCCTTCTCCCTCCTCACAACTTTAGTCTCATGCACTTCTTTAAAGAATATTTCATACTGAGCAAAGCAAAACATTTTTTATTTAATATAGAAGAATTGAAATATTTTAGAACATAATTTAAACTAATTCTTTTGTTTTGGCTGCTAAGTCAGAGAACTAAAAATTATCTAATAACCCTAGATAATGCTGTCTTTCTAGGAATGACTTGTGAATAGGTTGTACACAAGAAGTGGTTTATCTTATAATGTGTTTCTTATATGGCCTTTACTGTAAAGAAATAACAAGAGGTTTTGTAGTTGTGGTTATATGGGTATAAAACTGAATTTGACCTAAACTCAATCTCTGTTTCTACTAAGACTTGCATACATCCATATTAACTCATTGATCCTCCTGGAACCTCCTTCAGTTATGAAAGAGCTGAAAACTATTGATTGAAATCTATGGCAGAGCTAGAAAATAAATCAAGCCCTTTGCACTTCGGTCCCATGCCCTGACAACGTTTTCTCCTCTTTTTTCAACAGAATATGTTTTGCATATTATAGTAACACTTCTAATTCAAACTCTATTACTTTTTCTTCAGGGCCTGTAGATTAATGAGATTAAGAAGGGGTCCCTCCTCCCTTCCTTTCTACACATACATATAATTTTCTTACTCCCCTCAATTCTTCACCGGCCTGAACTTCCCTAGTCCCTCAGGCTTCCCCCATATGGCAAGCTGCACAGATACCTCATTCTTGCTGCTCTCCTGAGCTCTCCCCTGGTCTCAGTGTTTCAGGAAGTTCAGCGCCCACTCATCCTCCCTTGCTACAATGTAAAAGTGTTTGAACCAGTTCTCACTACAGAACGGACGCAAAGTAAACTTCCAGAATTTATGAGCTGCATTGGGCCCTTGATATGACAAAGCTGGCTCTAGTTTGCAAATTTTCAAAGTTTTAAATGCAGCTAATGAAAGTTTGGCTTTGGATATCCCCTGTCTGTGAGCAGTTGATCTGCTCCACAGCTTCGAGTCTCCCAGTTACTTACAACTAGCTATTTCTATATTCAATGGACTCCACTGTGTAGAGGAAACTGTTTAAAAATACATTTTAAAGAGATATTTTCACTTCATGTGGTTTTTTGCCAGAAGTGTGGTTTTTAAAACTGTTTTTTAAAACCTGTGTAGTGCACAACTATGAAGCTCTACCTCAAAAGGCAAAGCAGAGCCCTTCACTCACCGAGAGTGCTCAAGGGATCTGCTGTTGGAGCACATTGCAAGCCCTGTGCACTGCTTGAAGGCCTGGTAGGAGTTTTGCTTTCTTATGTTGGAAAAACAGTGATAAGGTTGTGCAGAAGCAGGTGGGAAAGGTTACTTAAAAATTGCTTCAATATGGCCTTTGCTATAGCATTATCTGAATTGGCCTGGATATTTAGAAGAGAATTAGCCATAATGATCTCACTCTGTCGCTTGTCCTTTTGTTTCCACTTTTGCTAGGAAAAAAAAAATTGATTTTGCTACAAAGTTCAGTTGAGGTTTCTGCTGGGATCTCCTGTGTCCAACACATCTCTCTGCCATGCCCACGTCTGCTCGGGGAAAGAGCGCTAAGGGCACTGCCAGAGATGGAAAGCCACATCAACAAAATTGCTCCCATCTAATCCTGCTGTCTTGATTAATGTCTGCTGCACCAAAAGAGGTAGCAGGTCAGCCAGGTCCAGCTTCAAGGGGAGCTGAGTGTGCCTCTTACTCAGTTGCTCCTCTGTAACTGCAAAGCAGCCTGCATGGTGATCCCATGGGTTGGGAAAGGGGTGATACTTTCTCAGCTGGGTGGGAGCAGCCTCATGAAGAACATTTGCCTGCTGCAGACAAAATAGCTGTTCAGGGAGGCTGAAAATTTTCAGACTTCAGACAACCATCAAGCCCAGAAAATGCATTCACTCACTCAATAGCCAAAGTAGCAAATGTATCACATTCTTAAAACAACAGTAAAATCTCATTTTACAAAATTTATTTTTGAGCCATGACCAACTCAAGATTGTTTTAATAAAAGAACAGAACTCTTTCTCCATCCTATAAATTAAAAGAAATTTTCAGCTTGGAGCAATATTTTTGGTCAAGTTATAAAACAAAAGTAATCAGAGAAAAATGTGGAATACTTATGGAAATGAAATAGCAGTTTCTATAATTCTCAACAACAGACCAGTATCTGTAAGTTTTATCCAAATGTACTTTGCGTGTAACTGCAAGAGTAATTGGTGGCAGAGCCTCTTGTTTTCAAATGACATGTTAAAAGCAGGTTTCTGGCCACATTTCAACAATAGTTTCAGTTATTCAAATTAAATTTGCAAGGAACCTTTCTACTCTGTCATAAATTCACTTTGCAAAATGCTGTGACAATGAATTCCTTAAAAGCAAGTACAAGTGGGGTAAGGTTTCCAGGGAGAGCTAATATCTGTTATTTGGCCAGCTGATTTATCCAAAGGCACGTTTGCTTTTTTACATTCAGATTTCTTGGTTCACATTTGATTTGTATAAAATCTTGAAACAACATATCTATTCAAAGTATTCAGGATTAATTTAAAGATTTTTAAATATTCTTCTCCAGCTTGTAAAAGTTTTAAAAAATTATAACCCTCAGTTGCTCCTGCTGAATTTTGTGTGCCTCGCATTGAGCAAATTCAGTTTTTCTCCTTTTTGCCATAGGCTCTATTCAAACAAAATCCTCCAGTTTTGTGTTTGCTGTCCAAAAGTCCTTTTATCTCCTTATTCACTACCTTAAAATTCCTCAAATGTTAAATCTCATGCTGAAAAAATTGTCTTTGCACAATTCTGTACAATTTAATACCAAAGATGTTTGGAAGGCAAAAACATTCCAAAAGCTAATAATCATCTGAAAGGGGACAAGCAACTGGAGTAAGGAGAGCTTAATTTTTTCCCCAAAAAATATAAAATAAAATAATCAAATAAAAAATTAAAACCCCCGAACACTTCTTAAGCAAAAAAAAAAAAAAAAAAAAAAATNAAACCCTTTTAAAAAAAAAAAAAAAAAAAAAAAAAAGGGGAGCTAGAAGTGGCTGGGAAAAGATCTTCTGATCTGAGGAATGATTTTTTTTCCCCCACTAGCAAAATAGGTATGGAAAATGTAAGTATGCACAGCTGTGTTTATTCCAATGATTAGACATTCTATTTCTCTGTGACCTCTCTGCAGTGAGCTGGCAAGACACCTGGGTATGCTTAGAACTGTCTCATTCATACATTTACATTTATTCAAACTTGGACCTTTCTTTCTCCCCCTCCTTGCCCTTTTCTTTAAAAAGACCACAGGAAAAAATCCTTTTAATCTGGTCCACTTCTTGTTCTCTCTATTTTTTATTGTGTTGGCAAGGTGTTGGTTAAGACTCTACCAATGCCTTTACACATTTTAAATTACATCATTGACATTATTTTAACACTGAACATAAAATTTTCTTTTTCAGGGTTTTTTCAGGCTGAATCAGAGTGAAGAGGTGGCTGCAGAAGTAGAATTTCCAGAAATTGAAAGCTGCCAGATTAATTCCAGACTATTCCCCAGAAACTTATTATAGTTTGTCCCTCTGCTTCTTTGAATATCTAGATATTTCAGAGCACTAAATATTGACTGCAAACTGTAGATCCAGTTCTTTTAATAACTGCATCTTAACCTATTGCCATTTTCCTTAGAGATACTCTAAGTTTGAACTGCAGAAATATGACTATATATACACAGAATTACAGTAAATGAAATAAAAATGAGAAGCATCTGTATATAAGGCACTCATTTTCCTTTCCTTTCAGGCTACCTGAATTCATTACCTGGTCTTCACACTGTGTGCTGTATACAATACAATGTCTCGTTTCTCCTCCATTCTGTAAAATCAGCTTTCTATTTTTTCTACTTCAAAACCATAACTCAAAAACTCTGAATTGCTATTAGGTGTTACTCAAAGGTGCATTTGATTTACTGTTTTGGTAAGTTTTTCCAATAAATGTTTAGGAATGGGTGATTCCCTCACATATAATAGTTTTTACTTTACATGTGATTAGGATGTGTCCTGTGCAGCATTGAGTATGCAAAGAATTACACTGGGATCAGTAGCAGTGGTTTATGCTTAGCACCCAGCTGGAGTACCCTCCAGAATACATACAGAAACATACAGAATTAAGCTGCGTGCCCTGGCTTTAATATATTATTGTGTTTAATTTATTATTGTGATTTTTGTTTATTATTTTATTATTGTATTTAAACACAATCTAAAGAGATAATGATTGGGAGATTTCTTGCACCCTACTCCATAGCAAGACTGAAAGGTCTTGAAATTCAAACACAAGAAAACTCAACATGATAACTCACATCTTCTTGTGCCTCTCAACATCATGCTTCAGAGCTGGAGAAATGTAGACACTTTTTTTTCACAAAAAAAGTAGTCCTATAACTGGATTTGTAGGGTAGTGTAAATATAAAACATCTGAGATAAATGGTGTGTATTGGTTTGCCTGCCTTTGGCTAGCTCATTAATATACTGGAATTCATAGGGCCAAGTCTTCATAGTTTGTGGAAAAGGGAGAAAAGTAATTTGGCAACACACAGGGTAGAGGAAAATCAGAGGAGCAAACGAGAATAAAAGTGAGGAACAGAAGTAGCTAGGCTGGAAGCAGAGGGAGAGGAAGCATTGATAGAGATGCAATACGAAATCTTTTCTTTGTCCTTGACTGGAAGACTCTTCAGGTGGAACATTTAATGCGAAGTCAGACAAAGTATTTGCTTATACAATCATGTTACTAACCTTGTGTTTCACAGGAACGAGCTCTGCTGGAAGGGGTAGCTACACGGAGTAGTTTCCTCTAGTGGCAAAGCTGATTTGGCAGGTTTCCACCACCTTAATTTATCTACTTGAGCTAACAGAAGAGACAATTATTTTTTTTCAACTCCTAATATTTTAAAAATTTTGATATCTCACTTGCCCACTTTTAACATTGCTGTGAAGAACTTGTTCTGCTGAACATAAACTGAAGCAATCCAGCAGAGTGTGGGTGCTGCAGTGATGGTGACAGGGGACATGATCCCCTGTACCATCAGAGACACTGTGTCCCTTAAGTACCATCTGGAACATTATAGGTATTTCCCTCTCCTCGGAGCAGGGAGACAGGGGGTTTTCTGGCCAGAAGCACCCAATCCCCCAGTGAAATGTAATAACAGTAGGCGAGAGAATCCTTCAGTCCCAACAAGGTCACACGTTGGAGGAGCCCAAGGAGAGCATCTCCCTGGCATGGGATGAGGTGGGAGCAGAGCTGCCTTGCAGTACCGATAAGGCTGAAGCCACGTCAAGGTGGGAAGACCCGGGGAGAGCCAGGGAAACAAGTTTATCTATGAGATTCCTTTGAGCTCAAAGCCTTTTGCAAGGGTTGGGGAAAGGCTGCCTCCCCAGAGCCAGGCTAAAAGGAGGGCTGGAGGGAAAGGGTAGGAACTAGCACCCCCCCGTGCCCTGGCCCCGAGCGAAAAGGTGGTGTGTTTGCCGCCTTCACCACTCCCACCTTCCAGCCACATTAAAGCCCAATTATTCACGCTTGATGTCAGCAAGGCTGGGCCCCGCTACCCGCTGCTCCCAGATCCCTTCCCCGAGGGCCCGGATTACCCCGGCGTGCACCATCCGGGTGGGGTTCGTGGGGCGCCCAGGCAGGCGGGAGCCAGGGCCGGCACCCTCAGACCCACATGGCGCCTGCTTCATCCCTGCCCTGTGCCTGGGGGACATCGCTCCTTTGGCCTCCGAGGTGGGACAGCGTCTGTGGAGAAGCCCTGGGTGCTGCTGCAGCGGCGCACGGGCACCACGGGCTCCTGAGGCCCGCCAGGCCGGCTGCTCCCACTGGAATCTGCCTTGGACGAGAAGACAGGAGGGAGCACCCAGCTGCCCCACAGAGTGGCCACAGGCACCAGGGATGATCTGAGAATTCAAGAGGAAGGCAACAGCGAAGGGAGAGAACTGAGCTGACCCTTTTTTCCCCTCGCCATTCACATGCTCACAGATTTTTATCAGGCTTTTTAGCTGCAGGGCAAAGTGTTTCTTTATAGTTCCTTCCAAAGCAAAGCTGCTGCCAGATCCAGGCTGCGGCTTCAGCAGCTGTATCCCATCCCCCAGGCCTGCTCAGCCCTGCTCGGGAGGGCCTGGGAGCCTTGCATGGGCCTGGCAGGAGGGGGGGGTTGGAAGCCGGTAGGGGCTCAGTGCTGTGGGCATTGCGTCTGGGCTTTTGGCAGCTTTCGCCAAAGCGTTTAGCAAAATGCACGTGGTCGTGCCAAAATCCCGCTGCAGGGACAGGGATGTGGGGCTGTGCAGCACAGCCAGAGACACAGCGGGCTGTCCTGAGTGCAGGACGCAGGATGCAGGCTCTCATCTTCCCCCCGGCAGGAACCATGAACTGCTGATGGCTGATGCTCGTGCCGAGAGGCAGCAGAGGAGGGCCGGGTGTGAAATCCACGGATTGTGGGAACCAGTACTGCTCCTTCATCCCACCAAGCCCAAGTGTCACATTGGTGGCATCCCAGCTCAGGGGCTGTGCAGCACCCACAGATGGAGAGAGGCATAGGCAAGCTGGCACGGAGGAGTTCTGTCCTTTTGTCCTCTCCCAGAGCTGACGACTATCTGGTCACATTCCTGAAGCCAGAATAAGATACTTTTACAGCCTGTCTGGGTTAGTTTTCTCTCTCTCTCTCTTTTTTTTTTCCTCTTCCCCAGCGGAAACTTACTTGTTTGTAATAGGAGGGTTCATTGTTTTCACGTCTGATATTTCTTTGATTACTTAAAAAGAAATCCCAGAGGCTTGTTTTCACAAAATAGTGATTGCATAATTGATGTGATTATGATGTATTTTGCTGTGTCACTGCAGCTCAGTTGATTATTTTGAGAAGCTCTGAGCACTGTTAGTGCTGCCATGTGTTGTGCATGCATGGCCTGGGCTTTCATTCTCCTCCACATGTGTACAAGAGCCTTTCAAACACTGCTTTCTCTGGCAGGGACTGCACGAGACCTTCCTCTGCACGAGGAAAATTATGCAGACCCACAAAGAGCTAATATGGGGAAATGACAAGCACCGTGGGGAGAGGGACAAAGTATTTTCTGAATAATGGCTGTCTGGTGTGAATAATCTCCCTAGAATCAAATCTACCATGTGGATAAGCACACAAGTGAAATAGTTAGGCAAAATTCTAGGCTCTTTTCCTGGCTGAAAAAGTACAGAGAAAGAAAATGCCAAACAGTCTGGTGGTCTGCAAATAAAATTCTTCTGAAAAAAAAAGTATGCAGCAGATTATTAGGGATAGTAATTAGTTAGAGCCTGAAAGATATATCAACTACATTCAGGTAGAATTGTTTAAGAGGTCACCCAAAGAAGCCTTGGGAGAGCAGATTGCCTTTCCTTAACTTGGCTAGAACTTTTTAATTATTTTCAGCTTGAGGCTAGAGAGCATCATAAGAGTTCTTTCTTCTTGATAACAATATTTTCATCTCTTTGCTGTATTCTTCTTTCTTTTCTTTTTAAGTCAGGGATGAACAGTAAAGTTTCTTGGCCAAATTTCAAGTTTTCTGAACCTTTTGTTTTTCTCTACATGAGTGCAATTTTCACTATTTTTGTCCAGCAGTGACCTCTGGAATTCCAGAATAATTTTCCCTCCCCTTCCTGGTGCCCTCACGTGACCCAGGAACACAAACATCTGAGAGACCTCTGGGCATCTTCACATCTGCTGGTAGGTAAGATCAGAGCCATTGTGTGATGTATTTTTAACAGCAGGTGTTGGGCTTGGAGAAGGGTGTGTTGGGTTTTGAGGGGTTGGGCTGAATCTGCACTTAATTCTTAGTTCCCAGGCTATTTAGGAACAGCTTAAAAAACACACTTAATCTGTTTGTACAAATTTAACATTGTAAAACCACAGTAAGGAATTGCTAATGAAGTGCAAGCCTGGATTTAGTTTCAGCTTTGCACCATTGCTGTCCTAAAAAAACCCAAAAAGCCCACCCAAACAAAAAAAAAACCCCACCAACCAACTTTAAAGCTGAGTCCTAGACTCTAGTTTACAACTTATTTTCATGAAATACTATTGATTGATTACTTGAAGCCTGTTAATTATTATTTAGTCATGGTTTGCAACACAAACTCCTTACAGCAGCAAAACAAACAGTGTAGATGTTTTATCTTTTGCCAATTAACACAGTTTGAACATGAATTAAAATAGCCTATTTGCTCAGGGTCTGATTCACAATTGCATCTCTCCTGGTTGTGCTGCTGTAATCCTGTTGATTTCTGTGGCAATGTGGGAAACTTGGTGCAAAATGAGAGAAAAGTTTTTTTTTAATTGACACCCCTCCCCCAGCCATGTTTAAAGGATCTTACAGGAAAGCCTCACGCATGACTCTTTCATGGTCTGTTAGTAGAAATTTATCTTCTAAATTAGAGGAAAAGTATAAGCAGAGTGTTTCTCCCAAAATACCATTGAAATCCTATTTTCACAGAAACCACTCTCAAATTTTTTATCAGACAAATCTAAAATGGTGCTTAGTGTTCAGTTATCTGCCAGGTATAAATGGCATAAATGGATGATTACTTTAAATACATCTTCTCTGAGAAGGGAGTTATGGGATCTCACAAAACGATCAAGCTGTGATTACTTTCAGGAAATCACCTGGAAATAAATGGTGACGGTTGCTTGCATGTCCTTACATTCTCATTGCCTTTTCACTTTGATAATTTAATTCAGTGAATGTGCTGCAATTCATTTGTGGTATCACTAAGGAATAAATTATTTAATATTTGGGAGAAGACACTGAATGACCTTTCAGTCACAGAATCTATGATTATAAATTCTCATGGCCCCTGTCATATGGTTGTGACAAAGTTGTGAGTAAGATTGTTTCACCTGTTCATTTTTCAAGGCTCCATTTGAATTTTACCACATGACCTGTTGACTCTCACCAAAGTCAGAATAGCTATTTTTGAGTAGATATTTTTAATAATTCTAATAATAATTTTTCCATTCACTTCAGTGTAAGTAGAATCTCATACAAAGTAGAGATTTCTACCTCAGTAGAGGTGCTACTGATTGTGGTAGTGGACAGGTTTGGAAAAATCTTGGTTAATGTGCTCAGGATGAACAGCCTCTACAGTTTATTCAGGCTGTGGCTGCCCTCTTGCTCTTCTCCATCTGAGGCTGTGGAGTGCTCACTGTGGCTCAGGTTCCGCATCCTGTAATGAGATGCAGCAATGGATATCATCCCCAAGCACATCAGATGCAAATGCCACTGTCTTTAATGTGGTTGGAAGTAATTGTCAAGCATTTCTCTTCCCAGCTAGTTCCCATAATGCCAGAGGGCATTATGAAATCTGATTGTGCAAATTTGTTTTACACTGACTGGTTCCATAATTGATCTGAACTTGGAATGTTTTTTAATAAATATTAAAATAATTACTACTTGAATTCCAGAGATCAATTCTCATACAGCTTGGTCTTTGTGTCTTTCACAGCACAACAGATCTAATAAATAAAGCAGAGAATCTGTGGGACAGTTATCCAGTCAAAGTAGTGGGGAAATCACAACACGCATACAAGGC
Organism: Anthoscopus minutus; assembly: GCA_013399455.1. Taxonomy (NCBI): domain Eukaryota; kingdom Metazoa; phylum Chordata; class Aves; order Passeriformes; family Paridae; genus Anthoscopus; species Anthoscopus minutus. The sequence continues at coordinate 166,712 of VWYI01023201.1, forward strand.
CCTTTCATCTGCCCTGTGATGTTTTTAAGCTTCTGGAAACTTGCTTCATTCCACTTAGAATACAATTTGAGTTAGGGTTCAGACACTGAGGATGTTTTCACACAGTACTCAGCAACCTACACAGCTGTCCTGAAGTGACTGAGAAAACTTTTTTTCCCCCTTTCACCATTCCCAAGAGAATGAAGGCCAACCATCTCCTCTGCCAGACTTTTGCAGTTGCTAAGCATTGTCTCTTGTGCCTCTCCCCTCCAAGCAAAACAGCCAGAGAAAGAGGGTAGCTCTCACTTTAGTTCAGTAAATCCACTGCTAGAGTTTTCACCCATGTTGATTGCACTTGATTTCTCTCCTACTCTTCTCCCCACTTGACCCCATGATTACCTCCTGACTGGCTCTTCCACTGGGGCATTTTCAGGAGCAGGAGCACCTTCAACCGCAGAAATTACTTGAGACCAGAGTCTGTAAAACAGACAGGTACCCCTTGCTCAAAAGGGATGTACCTCATTCCACATATGCTGCATTGATGCTCTGAACCAGAGATTCACCACCATTTTTCTCACTGAGATTTGTACTTTGTGAAGCCTGATCTGGAAGGTGTTCTCTGAAAATGCATGTCAGTTCAGGCCTGGAAGCAGGGGGTAACACTTTGTTTGCAAATCCCAAAAGAGCTTAGATGTGATTTAGGTGCTTGGAGGCTCACACTGTTGTGACCTTGGCAAGTTCAGGGGTGATATTTAGGAATTTTTCTGGCAGGGAAATAGGCACCTCCAGGCATAAGCAGCAGCTCAATGCAAATGGTGGTTCTGAGAAGCACGGTGGCAGGTAAGTGGTGCTCAGTGAGTAAACTTTTTGTGAATCTAGTCCAAATCCACTGCATGTAAATAAGGATAATATCTGAAATGCTGGAACAGTGATCTGAAGGAAGTGTGGATTTGAAAAGAAAGACGCTGATAAAGCCAGAAGAGATCCAACTGAAGAGAAAAAAAAATCTGTTTATTGAGCTTGTCCAGTGAGAATTATGCAGCAATATTTACTCCTCTGTTAAAAATCAGACCCTCTGCACTTGTAGACTACCTTCAGTTACAGAGAAGGGTGGCTAGAAGGTGGCTGTCGGAGTCGATTGTGTCCTGAGGGTGAGCTGAACTCTTACATTGTGTTTATGTAAAAACACAAGTGGTTCTTTTCCTCCCTCCATACCTTGATGCATAGAATTGCTGCAAGCAGGGTAATTAATCTGGTCTGTGCCTGCTCATCAAATCTTTCTTGTGGTAAGAACATCTCTAGTCTTTTAAAGTGAAAATTATTTTCATTTTGGAGAAAATTGGCGTGTGTTGCAGATTTGGGGTTATCCTACAGGATAGAGGCACCCTGCTGCAGACTGCTGCCCATTTGAGGGCCAGAAGCAGTGCCTCCTTCACTCTCTTGGCCCCAGGCATACAGATGGACATGGACAGACAGGGAGCTCAGCCCTGCTCAGCTCCTCTCACAGCTGCATTGGTGCTGCCCTAACACTCTATGGGCTACCACAGCCTGGCTGCCCTGAGAGTGTGTGCCTGTGATTTGCCTTCCCTCCTTCCCCCTTGCTGAGGCTTGGGGCAATCCAGCTGGGCACCCTTCTCAAAAGTCCTTTGATTCATGCAGCTAGCATCTATTCAAGTCCTGTAGTAGGAATGTTACACTTTATATGTGGAGTTAGCTGAATCTGGACAAAGTACTGTATCTCATCCATTATTGGAAGCTAAGCTGCCTTTATTGTTGTTAGCAAAACATGTTTTTCTTCTAGGCCTGTCTTTTGTTTTGTGTGGCATCTACATTTTGATGTGGAGATCTTATTACCATGCAAATATATCTAACCTCATCAGAATGGTTCATGTTGGATGCAGTATGTTTGTGCATTGATGTTCTGGAAGAAAGCAGATTTTCTCCATGATATATAGGTGGATTCACCTTAACCCCAAGAATGAATACTATTGTTGTTGCTTTTCTCTGCACACTGTAGAAGAAACACAGGGGAAGAGCAGACATAAACCAGATTTTTCAAACAAAGTCTTGACAGAACAATGGATGAAATGAGTCTCTACAAGGTTTCTGTGTCATCAAATGTTACTGTTGACACTCTGAATGTAGCAATAGTTGTTACGCTAATTAGAGTGGTGTAGTTCTGGAAACAGGAACTGTGAAAAGACTGTGTCTAGAAGGTACTAATAATCCTTTGATACCTGTATTTTTGCCATTCTTTATTATTATAATGAGAGTGTTAATGTGTGAGGGAGAAATCATGTGTGTCCTTAATAAAGAATGAAGCTGCACAGTTGTTATCATCTTAAGTACCATATTCATTTAAAATCAAGTAGGCAACTCAAAGGTTAAGAGGTTTAATGTTCCTGAACTGTACAATTGAAGTACTATAGTCCAGGTTATTGTTAGCAATTATTCAAAGTGCTTGGGGTTTTTTAATAGAAACTTCATTTTCCAGAAAAAAGTCCCCCTTGACTTTAGCCAGCATTGCAGTATGACCATTTAACTGCACAAAGTACATCACAAGATGCTGTCATGATATAATTTGCTCCCAACAGCTGTTTATATGCTGTTCATACAGCATATTGAACAGTGGTTCAATAACCACTCTCAAACAATCTTCAGTCTCTCTAAAGTTTTCATGCCACATATATTTCCAGTGAACAGGAGAACACTTGAGAAGTTCTGTACTTAGAGATTGATGTGATATTCTACATTCATTCTTCCCAACATAAGAAATATGCCATTTGTTTGCAGCTTTTCCAAGCAGAAGAAACAGGCTTTGCTAAAACAGAGTGTACCATAAGTCTACTGGACTGTGTGAGAAGAAAACAAGTACAGGATAAATGTTATGGTGAAGGAGTGCTGAAGGAAACTAAGTAATTGCAGGAAGAGAAGAAGCTTAGAGAGGAATTACAGATAGTTTAGAAGTGTGTTAAATGCAAAGCTGAACTCCGCATATTAAGCACAGGCAACCATAAAAGCTAATTGATATAGGTGCAGATGATTATAACATGGCATTCACAATTAACCTTTCAAATTGGGCCCCCATAGTGAACCGAGGAGTGGCCTACTGCTGGAAAAAATGTGTTTGAGCCTGAATCTGCCCAAAGAACTTGAGAAAATGTTTTCAGGAATACTGCAAAACCTAGGAATTGCACCAGCAGAAGGGTGACTATTTACTGAAAGGCAAGATTCAGACTCTCTTGCCTACTTTTCTTGTCTTCTCCTCCTCCAGGATATTCTAGAAGCAACAAAACTGATGGGTGTTTTGTATTACTTCTCTTCCACTTGATCAGTCACAGCTGTGTTGTTTTCTTTGGTCCCTTAATAGAGGCTTACTGCCAAATACATGTAATATGGGATGGGTGTTCCCAGTCAGGTTCTTAAACTCACAGCCCTCTACTTCAGTAGCCAATTTACAGTCTGGTGCCTACAATTCAAGACCTTTCAATTGTAACTTTAATCTGCTAACATGATTTATGGAAGCTACAGCTTAGATTCAATTTAAGCAGCATCAGTCTGGGTCAGCCCTAGCTGATTTTCTTCCTAAACTCTAACAAAACCCAGCAAGAGAGTGAATTCATTCCTGTTTAAAGATTCTCCCACAGCACAGAAAGACCACTAAGCTAAGCCACATGGGCATAGTTTCTTGCCTTCATTGATATGCACATCATTCCAGTTTTACTTTATTAGTTCAGAAGTCTGAAGTTTCTTTAAACTTTGATGTATTATGTGTCTGTGTTCAAAGCAGTCTCTTCGTTTCAGTATGCAACAGTCTTTCCAGATCCTTTCAAACCCTTTTAAGAGAATAAGTCACCTGTACCTTCTTGCACCCTGTGCCCCGTTGGAAGGATCAACAGGCTTCACAACATCATTTGCTGGTCAACAAATCATGGAGTTCAGTGAACTGAGGCAAAAATTTATCTCCATAGTACAGTTCCCTCACTTTTCAACAGAACATCATGTCTCTAAGTCAGCAATTGAAGCCTCTTTGCTATTACACAAGGACACTATCTGATGAAGCTGAGACTCAGTTCCTTCAGGATGGTTAAAATAAAGTGCAAAGAAGAAAATGGGGCAGAGCCAGAATATGGAATGACAGACATCACCTTTACCAACTTTTTCCCTGACTTTCAGTTGTTTCAGTGATGGAGCCATATAGGTATCCCTTAAAATGAGGTCCTTGCCTGTCTGCTCAAGTAACCTAGGAAAGCAGGGTGGCTCCCAGGTTTTGACGGTCTCTAGCAAAGAGCTCCTTCAGGTCCTTGCATTGGTCTTGCTGAAGGTGAGGGTTGGAGGTGCTGGGCCCCAGCAGCATCACTCCAAGTAACAAGGGTCCATGATGATGAAGACCCATGCTGGGGATGCTTTCTTTATTCAGTAAGTGTCACAAATCACCAGCATTTAAAAAAGAAAACCTGAAGGAGAAAATTGCTGCCTCTGCTCCTCTAACTAGCTGGTTCCCCTGACCTCTGGCGTGATCCCATCCTAGTCAGATTGACTCATAACCAGTCCTGCTCATCCAAGCCACAGCTGCATCAAGGCACAGGGAGAGCCAATCAATCCCACCAACTTCATCTCTGTTTCATGACAGTTTAATCACTAAAGACTGTTTCTTTGTTGAAATATTTTCCCTTGGGGTTTTTGGATAGCAGAATTATGTCGAGGCAAACGGAACCAAAAGTGAAAAAGGCACTTGCTCTCATCCAAATTCTTTGGAGTTAATATAAAAACACCTCTTCTGTAGTGTTTGCAGCAAGTGTACATACATGTCATGAGCCCTTAGCTTAATGCAGTCATAGCTCACAATTCAACTGAAATGGCTGCATTTTACATTCTTCATTTTATTACCGTCAGTGATGACATAAGTTAGAGGATACAGCCTAGAAAATAGTCTTATCATACACGTCAGCTGAAGTAAAGGAAACGTAACAGGCAGTGTGAACTGATGGCAAATATATTATTCCCTGGGCCATATTCATTCTGGTGAAAATCAGGAATTACTACTGAGGTATTCAGAGTTAAATTGCTCTGTAACCAGGTTGAGTGGAAATGGGGTCAGAGGAACAATTTCTATTCCACTGGTGCCTTTTTCAGGTTATAATTCTGAGTGCACACTGTCGTATTTTCCTCATCATCATATTTTTGTACCATTTGATAGCATATTACTGATGTGACTCTGGTTGCTCTGTTGAGATTCAGATAAAAAACAAAAATGATGAGATAATAGAATTGAGTACAGAACACTGCTAATGTGGGACCTGAGTGTTTTCACCCTTCACTGAAAGAAGCATTCAGAGATGCTTGTTCACAGTTTTGTTAAAAATAGCTAATCAAACCAACATTATTAATATATACAAAAAATCTATCCTGTACACAATTAACACTACTGTAAGGAAAAACCACTTTTTTCAGTGGTGTTACAAAAATTATTGGTTGTTGTGCCCGCCAAAGTTATTTTAGCAGAGCAATATTGTTAGCACTGGAGTTAAGCCATGTTTTCATAGTCAAATGATAGGCCTTTTCTAAGGTCATGCCCACGCAGTACAAAGCCCACTAAGTGCTTCTTTGTAAAGTCTAAATGGAATTCACACTTCTACAGGCAATCATTTTATTATGATCATATGAGTATTCACAATGTAATTTTTAACATCTTGTAAATAAAGCAGGCCAGTATCTAAGGGCAATCATTCTGTGTCAAATTGAAAAGCTTCTGATTTCTGGCTTTCACTTACAACATACCATACCATACAAGAAAATTAACATTTGTTACCTTACTCTGGCCTTTCAATCATGTTTTTGGCTTACAGTTTTACAGAAAAGAAAAATCCACTTAATAGAAATCAAGGTACCACCTTTTCATAGCAAGAACTACCAACTTGCACATAACATCATCTGCTATATAAGTGGTGTGGAACCTTTAAAGAAGGGAAGGGACAGTGCCTGAATTGAGGATACTGCTCAGACTTCACTGAGTGTTTGGTTTTCAGCACCTGTCAGATAAACGAAGACCAAAGCATGGCCACTTTCATTATCTGGCACAAGTGGATATTAACCCAATTAATAGATGGTCCATGAAAATGTATTTTTAGGTAATGCTAGGCACAGTCTCTGCTCTACCTCTCAGCCTCTAGCTCATCATCTCAGCCTCTAGCCATCAGTCTCTTTGCAGCAGGTGGCTTTCCAGTCATTATGAACAGCCACCTACATCCTCCAAGAGTTTGTCTAAACCTCTCCTGAGCCATGAGTACCTCAGACCTCTGTGGCAGTCAGGGTGATGCCTTCCTTGCTGTAGCCACACAGGTATGGCAAAAGGCAGAGGACTGCAAGCAGGCTGGTATGTTTACATGGTCTTGCAGGACTGTCCAGCTTGACCTCAGTGACTTTTTTGTCATCTCCTTGTAAGGAACCCTCCTATGCAGAAATACCATAAGATAGGTACCTAACTAACTGGGTACCATACCAAGGGGAAAGTTTAATGTTTCAACATTAAAATCCAAAGATATCTCAAAAGTGAAACTCACTCCTGACAGGTTCTGTCTAATACGCGTTGGAGTTTTTTTCCCATGTAGTGAGCTAGGTGATGAAATATAAAACATATTTACTACAGCTACAGATTCTATGATACTGCAAAGATTGCTGCCAAATTGGAGGACAGGCTGGAATGCAAATTTATCTGACAAGATGAAGAAATTGGCTGAAAAAAAGAAAAAGAGAAAATTTAATAGAGTCACACGCAAAGTATTAAATTTAGGTAGCCATGATCAAGCAAAAATACAAGATGGAATAATATTGGTTAGGGAGAAGTTCAAAAGATGAGGCAGGCAGTAAAATGGAGCCCAGGCTGAGTGAGTCAACTGTCACACAGCAGCAGTCTGACTTTGAGGTGGGTATCTGAAAAATGCTCCTCTTGGGGACAAGCAGAGCTTGCTGGACATCTGCAGGCATGCTTCTGCTTTGCAAAGCACTAGTGCAGCTCCAGGTGCAAGTGCATAATGCACTTAAGTTTGGCTACTGAACATCAAGGAAAGTGAGCACTTCTCAGAGACATCCCAAAGGTAAACAATCCAAAGAGTCCTTTGATGAGCAACAGAAGAAATATCAAGAGTTGGGCTAGGGACTTCAAAGTGGAAACATTACCAAATATGTAAAAGGACTTTGCCAAGGAGTGAAACATCTGATCGCTGTTTCTATGGTGTCAAAAAGCAGCAACATATTTTACTTGTAGCTAGAAAGACTCAGGCTAAGCTCTTTAAGAAAAAATCTTTCCAACACTGAGTTTTGTTGGCAAAGTGAAGCAGCTGCTACGATAATCTTATGGACCTCCTGGACAAATGTGTCTCAAGGACAGCAAGGAGATGTTGAGTTGGCCTTCTAAGTCCCTTCCAGCCTTTTCTTTTGATTAGCTTGGATGTGAATCTTATCCATGGGGGCTTACTTTGCAGGACAGCTTCTCTAACTATCCCAGGAAATCAGATCCAATATATAGGCAGCAGGGTTATTTCCAGTATGTCTAACAGGGATGAAAAGCAGCTCTGAAGGGCAGGAGCTTTGTCCTTAAATGGGCCCCTGGACTGATTCATTCTTCAGGTTTAGCCCATTACTGGAATTAAAGGCCAGCTTTTTAAAGGACTTCTGTGATATCACAAATGAGAAAAAAACCCCTTTGCTTTCCTTTTAAACACTAATTCATGAATCCTGCTACCACAGTCCACTGGCTCAAATCACATTGCATATATTAGTGCCTATCTTCACATGAAAATTTTTATTATTTTGTGACTCAAAATAGCATGATACAATCGTGCTTGTTTCTACCAGTGCATGCCAGGGAAAGTGGGGAGACATAATTTGTAGTGTCTCCACTGTCTTTACAAATCTCATGTTTCATGGCTGGGAAATACAGAATTTATACAGATAAATGGCAATGAACTGTAACTAAAAGATGAAAACAGGTCCAGAGATCCCAGTGCCATGCATTACCTGTAAATAGTAAATTAATTCTGACTCAGGAAGGGAAAGTTGGGCCCGCCTTCTCAAAATGGCTTACCATTAATAATCTCACTGTCTAAAAGGAATATTCACAGCTAAATATGCCATTTTTCATTTTTGTGCACATACAGATCAAGGGAAGGCTGTGAGTCCATGACTCATACATACTTCTTAATTTCATTTGTTTTGGGAAGTGCTAAGATCTGGTCTCCTTTACGTTACCTTCTTTTATTTATATTTGACCTCAAAGTCTCAGTTCTTTAGAAAAGGGGAAAAGTTGCTTTGAAGTTAATTTTATACTTAGAAGCAAACCCTGACCATAAAAATGCTTTTTTAAGGTCACAACACTGTCAGGAGATTGAGTTGTGCTGACATTTCCTAATACTGGGGGTAAGGCAAACTCCTTTCACCTTGATGTGAGATATTAAACTTACTCAGATTTTATGGGTTAAAAATTGTATCATGCAAATTAAAATTTGGGAGGCATTTTCCTTTGCTATTATCAGCATTCCTACACCCAAATTCTCCAAGGGTGTCTCTGAACTTGCATTCACCATGAGTATGGCTTTGCATTTGTGGTGTTACAGCTTAGACATCACACAGATGGTTTTATCACGACATCCTGTACCTCTTTCCCAACTGATTACCTGACCATTGCACGATCCATTCCCATGAACTCCTCCTTTTTGCTATGCTCACCTTGCAGCAGTGACCTCCAGAAGCATTTTGTTTCTGCCAGAGCAATGACAGAACCTCTACCCCAGCACTGCCAGCAGGAGAGCTGGATGGAACCAGGAGCTGTTTGTTTTCCTGAGGAAAAGAGAACACTTCCAGAAAAAATAAAGCTGATGGCAAAACCAGGCATAGGGGGACATGTGAGCCCTAGCAAGAATGCATGCAGAGCACAGCATGCTCTGACCCTGGAGGAAGGACAGGCAAGAAAAGCAAGTGGGCCCTGCTGTCTGGATGATGGTGTACAAAACCATGGAGGATATACCCTTCAAAATTAGTAAAAATAGCATCCAGAGGCAGAGCAAAGGTAAGCTTTTTGGTGCATAAAGTTAAAAATATGGTACATTAATATTTTATATATGCAAACATTTGTAAAATATGATCAAAATAGGCCAGTCAATGGCTGGCATATCTAGTTCTATCACAGGTAGCATATATGTGGATATATGATACTACACTCCAAAAGCAAGTTACTTGCACAAGTATTGATGTCTTTTCATTACAGGCAACAAATGCCCTTGCAGAATCAGACGCACAAAATCACTCATAGCTGCTTCTATCAGGCTTGATCACTATGACTTATTCTTATCTAATTTTTTATTTTTAAAATGCACACTGTTTTCTTCATGATGTATTTTTCACCATTTCAATTTCCATATTTTTGGGATATCCTTAATACATCAGTGGAGATGCCACCAAAATTAAACTGTGTCATATTTCTTAGCACAGTTTATAAAGAAAGATGTTTATCTTCCATGGCACAGCTTAGAGCCTAACTGAAGAACAGCCTCAAACATTGGTCTTTTGGTAAAGTACAAGTTTTGAAAACAGTAATTTAATAGAGTTAGGATGCAAACACATTTCTTAAACCTCCATAATTTTCTAGCATTTCTCTGAGTTCAGTGGATACACGTAAAGTGCTTGCACCCAGATCAGTGGCATGACAGAAATGAAGTATGTCCAGTCCTATCTGGGACTGTCCCCTGTCCACCTTTCCTTGGGAGTGCCAGTCTGAAGCTATTTCTCTAAAACTCTCACTTCTGCCTTCAATCACCTTTTCCAACTAACCTAATACAGTGGAGAGAAGTGGGTTTCTGACAAAGTTTCCTCTCCCTTATAAAGAAAGAAAACTTCTCAAAGCTCTCCTAAATAATGGTCATAAGCTTCCAAAGATCATGTTCACATTTTACCACCAAACAAGTGGCTATTAAAAAGCAATGTTATCCACATACTCTGTTCTTCCACAGCTCCTCACTTGTATCTCCCTGTTGGCTGGGTGCACCCGTGCTCACCCCCAGCCACACCACAACTTCTTCTCAGAGGTATGGTCCAGAATATTTATCCCTAAATGTGCCATTTATAGAAAGCTTTTAGATTCCTTGTCAGGCTCCCACAAGGTTAAAAGGATATTTGTCTGTATGGAAGGGATGAGGCAAGAAAGGACATCCAAGATGGCTCAGATCACTGGCGACAGGGAAGATCTTGGTGTGTTCCCAGTTTAAAGTATCTCTTACCAGCATAGACCTTCCTCCTGAGACTGTGCAGGTCTCCATCAGTGATGCAACCAAAAAAAGCATCACAATTTAAATTCAGCCAGTGAGTGAGAGTAGCAGGACCATGGCAAGGTGAAGGGATTGACACCTACTTTGGGGTGAGAAATGCCACATGGTGTATCTGTGTCCACTTGGAGAAGGGCTGTAGTTTCTGAAGCTTCAGGGCACTCAGAGGTAGTATGACTTGCACTAGGAAAGACTTTGATGTGTTGTAACTTGATTGCCTTCAGCATGGAAATCCTTGTTATGGTGGTTCTGTATTTTCATTTGAAGATGCATTAAACCATTTTATTTTTAAGATCTATCAGATAAATGGTAGAACAAACCTTTGAGTGAGCATGCTTTAGGTTACTTTATCTCTGGGAATGGGCCAAAGTGGTTTCTGTCTGTGTGTGTGTGTGTGCCTGTGTAATTAGCCCACAAATTCAGACTCAGATAAAAATAACTCTGCAATGAATGTAAATAATTAAGGCCATGATACACATCACTCCTAAAACGTGATTCGCATGCACTGAGAAAACAGGGACTGTAAAAAGTTAGAGAAATCTCAACTTTCATTTCAATCCCTGGAAAACACTCTGGGGGAACATAAATGCTCCCTCACTTTAGTACCTTTCTAAAATGGGCAGCAAAGCAGAAAAGCTGGACCAATTTCCATGCATGAGAAAGTGCCTAAGACACTAAAGCTGATGGCAGAGTCTAGGCAGATGTTGAGTAAGAAGGCCATGGGTTGCAGAGGTTGCAGGTTTGGAGGCAGCTTCCTGCCATGGAGAACCCAGCAGAACATGTGACAGCTCACACCTCCTCTCCCAGGCTCACCAGCAAAGAGCTCAAGAAAAGCCAAGCTCAGATCATCTGCTGACATTGAAAACTTTTATATTCCACCTCTCTAGACTGCACAGATGAGAGTCTGGGCACATTCAGACATTTGGCCACCCCTCCCAAACACTTCAGGGATATCATTGCCCCATGGGCAGCTTCAGGGCTTGCGCCTCAGGTAGTGCCTACAACATGTGGACACTCCTTCCTGCAACCAGGCAGTCTTGCGCATGCAAAGCAGTCTCCAGGAACTCCACCCAGCATTTTTTTCCTTCCCTGACACATGGCATGGCTGTGGCCAGTGGTGCCTCCAACAGAGCTGGTAGAAAGCTTGTGGAAACAAGTCTTCAGCCATTCTTCTTCTCTTTTGTCACTTCAAAGGAACCAGGACACACTGCAGCAGTGAAGACTCCTGCTGCTACCAGTAGCCCTTACTGCCACTGGAGTTGTACTGGCATTAGTAATGACGGAAAAATTCAAGGGCCAACTCTGGAGGGCAGTCTCCCAAGATACTTTCTACTGATACTTTCCCAGAATGAGGTCAGAGGAGCTGTAAGCAGCCACTGTTGGCACACCTGGGCAATGTCACATGCTGTAGGGAGATGCAAGGGAATGGAAATACATGGAAACATGATGCTATCAGAAAGAACAATAGCTGTAAAATTTAATAGCGTGGTTTGTGAAGCTAACACCCAAAGTAAGTCACAAAATAAAACAGTAATGTGTGGAAACTGTAAATCTTTCTGAGCACAATTGGTATAAACCCTTGTTAAGTTTTATCACAAAGAAGTACAAACATCATAGAAATTCCAAACATCATTTTACTCTTCCTAGCCTTGTCTCTTCTCCAAACAGTAGTCTGGAGCCCATCAGGGAAAGGACACTTTGGCTTTACTCACTGTTTCTCACTCCACTGCTTTTATCCTCTTCACCTTGTTTTTCACAGGGAGATAACCCTTCTTTTTGAATCCCAAGAGGAAAGGCACAAACATTTTCAAGACAGATAACTGTTAATACAGTAAGAGGTGGGAGACAGGGAGTTATAGAACCCAATGCCTTATGCCATGATGGGGAGCTCACAATGGCAAGATGGGCTCTGGTCAGAGTGTGCAGCTCTACCTTTCCATGCACTTTGACACTGCCCAGCTCATGGTACAGGTTCATTTGCCTCTCATGGGAAGAGAGGCTGAGTTCCAGACCAGTTGGGTGAATCCCTGACCAAGCTGGTTTTCCACTTATCCTGTGTTTCTACAGCAGAGTAATTGCTGACATCAGGAACATCAGAGAAGTTTCAGCAGACCAGCCCTGTTCTGCTGACTGGAGAAAGTGCCAAGCACAGAGAGGCTGAACTGGCCTTTCCAAGTCAAATCTCTCCATTACCTCCTGTGGGTCACAGGGCATGTCACACTGGGTAACAAGGTACAGCAGGTTTTGTGGGAGGATGGGATTGTACAGGCTATTCAAGGGTGGTTTCAGCCCCAGAGAGTGGATGGGAATAGTGCCGAAATCCTTTTGCATCATTTGGCCTGTAACAGCCCAGCTGTATATCGTTTTCCTATAGGAGAAGTATAAATAAATGGCACTACTCAAAAACATCCCATAATTTTGCAAGACATTCAGTTCCAGGTTTTGAAATACAATCCACTTTATCAACCATTTACCGCTGAAATGACACTGGGTCAGTTCAATAGTTCTTGAGGTTTACACTCAGCTGTAGTTTTGCTTGGAATGTGAACATCACTAATAATAGAATGGATATCCCCAGCTAATTTTTGAAAGGGAGAAAATTGCTTGTTTTTCCCTCTAATGAATACCTCTGAGGTCCTGCACTGAAGGGGAAGGCAGGTTGTAAAAAATAAATTAGTTCTCTCCTTCCTTTTCTCCCTGCCACCTCCAACATTCTTACTCCCCAGTGCCAGCAGCATACCACAGCATTTTTATCCTCAGTGAGGAGACATTCAGGAAGCAGCCACTGCACTTGCCGCTGCTCAGCTCTGTATACCTTCATTTACAAGGCGTGACATGGGATGTGGATTTGTATCCCGACACAAACGTGTCGAGGTTCTCCATGTGCACTTGACACTTACCATCCACTTACCATACATTCCGCTGAGCAGGGAATGCAGTAATTTGATTCCCAGTATGACGAGCACTGCCAGGCAGTGCTGGAGCACTTCTCATCACTAGTTTGCAGAGCCTTGTACAGTGTTCAGGACCCCAGGCAGGGCCATGGAGCAGTGGCCCCTGTGTGCAGGGTGATGGGATGTGCTGCATGCATGATGCTGAGTCCGCTGCACCCAGGCCCACAGACACGGTGCACCCAGTCTGTGTGACAGTGAGGCACAGGAGCTGCTGGCCAGGGAGGATCTCTTACAAGTGGGTGCCTGAACAGTACCCCCTGGGTTCATGCCTCAACACCTCAATGACTGCACATGAGAAAGCAGCTTCTCTCACTGTCAGCTGCTCTACTAGCATGCAACTTAGTCATGCTAACTAAGCCAAGGTTTCAGCATGGCTGTTTATGGACGCACATGTTTTATCTCAGGTTTGCTGACTACAGATTGTTCAAGAAGCTTTATTGATTTATTGATGGAGTAATTGTTATTTGATCATTTTAAATGCTAAATATGATCAAGGCTTAATATCAGAATGATGATAGAGATATGTTATTGTTCAGTGCATTGTAATTTAAGTAAAAGGATTTCATCTACCCATCTTTTGAGTACTTTTGAAATAGAAGTATTGACAGAAAGCTAAGTATTCTCAAATGCAACAAATTTACCCAAAATTTCTATGTACCATTTACGTTTAATTTCACAGTCAACTGCAAGTTGATTCCAAATCAATGATCTGATTTGTTTTCCACCTGTGTTGCAGATGCCATATGAACTAGTGGCTAAAGGACACAAGGATGTATTAATGACATTTTACAAGTCCCTGGTGAGAATTTATCTCAAATGCTATGCATCACTTTGATGTTCCCCTTTCATGAAGGAACTTGATTTGGTGCCCACAACCAAGCAGACTTAAAGTCAGTGACCCTGGAATTACCTTTCCAGTACTGTTGTCCTGTGTGCCAACTGGCATATGAGAATTGATTTTTCACAACTATTCAAATAATTGCAAGACCACAACCTCACTTCAAAGCATACACTAGATTTAGCTGCAAATATAGGGAATCTCATTTGGGTTAAAATTACTGACTGGGATGTAGACAAGGACACAGCTGTGTTTCTGGCATCTGACACACTGGCTTTTGAAAATGCATTGCACTTGGGTCTTGGTGAGGTGATTTCTTAGCTCCACTGAATCACAGGAAGACTTACCACTAGTTTTAGTGCAAGACCATTACTTCTAGAATTAGCTGAAATCAGTGCTATTATCTGTATTTTCAATGACATTGTTGAGATCAGAATCTGCTCCTTGTTTTCATTTTTGGTGAATATATTTAGAAGCAGAATCTTAAATTCCTCTAAAAGTTTGTAAACCTTACGTCTCCAAGCCCTTTCACAACACCAAATTCTCTGCTTAGCATCCCAGCTTTCCTAGTGAAGATTTCACTTCCAAGCCTTCTGCCCAAGATCCTCCTCTGAAAGGTCTATTCCCATTTAGGATGGAGAGCGTGGAGTGACCCGGGGTGGAGCAAACTGCCTTGTGCCATCTGGTCCCTGGTAACCTCCATCCCTGCATATCAAAGGTATTGGTTCCTGTCAGTGTCTCTCTGAGAGAGACAGCAGTTTTTGCAAAGCAGCTACTGAGAGGCAGCTTGCCAGGAGGGATGCAAGGCATGGAAGGCACAGGCTCCCAAGGATGCCAGAAGCATAGGACCCAAAATAACCACCTGGAGTTGCTCATGTCTGTGTCTGGCCTTGCTGGTTTGACTCTTTCAAGGGCTTTTGGGCACAAGGGGTGTTTGTAGGATATAATCCAAAGCATCTCACCTAGTCACCAATGTGTGGTACCAGCTATCATGGCCATTTGGGCAATGTCTCCCCAGAGCACCTGTGGCAGGCTAGTGCTGCCAGGGAGCCTTCCCTCCTTGGGCACTGCACAGCAGAGCCTGCCTGCCTTGCTTCACCTCCTGCACTGCGTGCCTTGGATTGCACTGTGTGCGTACCCACGCACACACACACATCCCTTCTCCCCTTTCACCTCCTCCCCTCGGGTCCATATGGATCCATGAGTCACTGGGGGAAGTGCACCTGATGACCTCACAGCCACAGAACCAAACATGAAGCATCAAAAAGCAACCTCATGTGGGAGCTGGGGATCAAGCTAGCTAAAGCCTAGCTGGTCAGATATTCATATCTCGGGTTTTATCCACTTTCACAGTATTTTCCAAGCAATAGCAGTTCTTCACTGTAAGAGTTTGACAGATATTCAGACTTTGAAGAAGTACATAAAAATTTACATCTGGGACATTATGTGACATGTCTGACTGAACAAAATGCAAATAACTGAATTGTCATAAGAGAGACGGAGAGGTTATTTAAAGCTTAAAGGTTGCTTTTGATCTACAGATGTATCTGGCATTGATTGGAATAGAGAAGTTTAATATGATCACAAAGCAGAAGCATGAACTTTTGCTATTGGTGTTGTTTGTGCACCATTAAAAGGGATGGAGAAAGTCATTCAGAAAAAATTAAATTATTGTAAATACCAACAGTATTTCAGTGTCCATGTCAGAATGCAAGTAGGTTTATTTAAATTGGTCAAGATTTTCTTCAATGTTTTCTGAGGCAGGAAAAGCATTTATTTCCATTTATATGCCTTTTAAAGTAATGCTAGAAATTATTTTTAATAACACAAATACTACCCTGTATGGAAGCAGAGCTCTTGTGGTGGGTGCATTTGAGAGCAGTAAATCTTATTTTCTACCAAGATTAACAGGTTTTGCAGGCTGAACATGCCTGAAGGCAGCTGTACTCTACACACCCAATTTTTTACAAAACACAGCAGGACAGGTTCATGTCTGGTGTAATCCCTTTGCCTCCAGAACATTTCAGTCTTGGTAAACTGGTCTTAGAAGCAAGCATATGCTCCGGCTTTCCAGTCAGGGCCAGTTTTTCTTCTATTCCCCCTAGATCAGATCCGCTTCCTGGGCTTGGACCCTTTCTTCACAGAGGCAGGACACTACACGGTCAGCTCTGTGCTGTCCAAGCAAGAAAAATAATACTAATCTTTCAGTGAAGAAATGGTGCAAAAATCAGAGATGGGCAGGACATCATGGTACAGACCTCATTCACAGGCCCTGTATGGAAGTGGTTTGGGCTGGAATCTCACCAAACAATCCTCTTCCTTCCTTGAAAAGTTCTTGGAGATCCAGCACCTTTCCACTTGTGCAAGTGATCTCTTGTGCATTTATGGGATGGTGTGAGCCAGACCAAGAGCTTCACACTACTTCAATGTGATGGCCTCAGGTTTGGGTTCAGTTTGGGATTTTGAACAATAGCTATCAGCTCATCCACATGAAAATGTGGCCACGTTGGCTGCTGGCTCCCTGTGTTGCAGCAGCCATCATTCGTGGCTGTGCATCCAGCTCACTACTGCTACACCCATGCAAACTGAGCCTCACCACACGAAACGAGCTGATCCAGTTAAAATTCTCCTCTCTCCCTGTCAACACACAGAAATGAAGATAGAAACTGCTGCCTCCGTGTTGCTCAACACACTGGGCATTTGAAAGGGCTTTTAGGTGAATGTGGAGCCAAGGTGTCTGTCTCCACCCACTCTCCTTTTTTGCCAAAGAGGTAAGAGGGGAAAAAACCCCATAAATATAGTCCCCGTCATTGTTCTCTGATTTCAGTGGGTTGCTGGAAGTATGTGTGTTTAGCAGAGTTTCTGCAATAAAGCACCTCCCTATTTTGAAGTGGAAGAAGTTCTTTTCTGTGTGTGCAATTGACTCAGAGACTTGTTTGTCCTGCAGGAAAAGTTGCAGGATTAACTTTGAATACTTTGATATTTAGTGATGAAAAAGGACATACAAACATGAGGATTTGGAGAGGGCTTAGTATGTCCTTCTTTCTTGCTTTTTACACACCTAGAAGCTGGGCATGAATGACAGATAGTCCTTCAGTCCTGGAAATAGTCTCTTGAGGCTTAATCCAAAGAGCAACAATGACATCACGAAATGTGGTTCTGCTCCACTGAAAAACCAAGCAGCTGGCTGCAGGTGTGACTGTAGTCAGACCCTAATGGTCAAATTCACAGCAGAGAGAGGCTTTAGTATGGTCAGTTGAAGCTGCCAAAGACAGAAGAACTGTAAAGCAGTGTCCTTCTCCAAGGCAGCAGCTCCCCCTCTTGTACCCATGTGTGTTTCAGAAATGAGGCAGTGACTTGGATAGTGCACACATGTCTCCTTCTCGTGACAAGGAGGGAAGAGGAAATGCTGATAGCATCAGCCTAGCATTTTCGCAGGAAAGACCTAAACATGAGAGCTTCCTCAGCCTGAGATTTAGAGCTCAAACCTGGTGGAAGCTCTCCAGAGCATCTAAAGAATCTTAAGAGAATATCACCTGAACAGTAATTAAGCTCCATAGTGTGCTAACTCTGATATGATCCCTAATCTCCATTTTGTAACCTGCAAGTACTTGTTCATTCTGCACATATTCAGAAATTACAGACCGAAGTCATGGTTCTTGGACTGCCCAGCACCAAACCAAATCTTTTTGGGAGGGATGATAAGAGACGGAGTTGTAGTGGGGCAATGGATCCAATGGCACTGGGTGCATTTCTTCCATTCAAGAAGCTGATAAAAACGTTTGCCTCTATGTCTTATTCACAGTGATACAAATAAGCAACAGTAATTGCAAGATAAAGTATTTCACAGTGGAACCAGAGAAAGAAACAAATCTGAAAGGCAGTTGTTGGTTTGCATGATCAGTTTGGTTGCAACAGAATTTCTCCTCTAAAAACCTTCCAGTAGAACATCCACACCTACACACACGCTTGACATGAAACACTCCTGTGAAAGCATTACATCTTTAGAGGACAAGAGGCAGGTATGACTTTCTCTTTCAGAGTCTCAAATGAAGAACAGGATATGCCAATCACAGAACTCTTAGTTATTTATTTGGGTTTTTTTAATTCCCTCAGCTTTGCTTTTGAAGTTAAAAAGTATCTTACACCCCATCCTAAGGAAGCATCTTTCAGTTGAAGTCACTTGAAGAAAATAATTTTCCACCAGCTACCAAATCTGTGGAAAACACAGAACTAATCCTATCTCAAAATGAGCTTCATTTCAAGGAACATAATCTGTATAATTCCGAAAAAAAAGAGCAAATCCTGAAGTTTTTTATAAGTTGCATTAGACGTAGTAAGGAGGCTAATGGTATCATCACGTATAGCAAAGTAGG
The DNA here is from genome assembly GCA_013399455.1 of Anthoscopus minutus. Taxonomy (NCBI): domain Eukaryota; kingdom Metazoa; phylum Chordata; class Aves; order Passeriformes; family Paridae; genus Anthoscopus; species Anthoscopus minutus. The sequence continues at coordinate 185,178 of VWYI01023201.1, forward strand.
TATGCTGCAGCATCTTGCATTTCTTGAGTAGATGGGTTCATACCCCTCTGTACAGCCCCCAAAGCTGACACCTGAGAAGGACTGAGTGTCACAAATCCAAGGCTGCAGTGCTGCCCTTCCAAGGTCCTGTGGCACCGGCAGGTCTTTTCGGGCAATGGGAAACCAAATGTATTTAGCTAAACTACAATTACATCAGCTAAGGGTTTACCTGTCTCATTTTAGAATATGAACCATTTTCAATGACCTTGCAGTGACAGAAAACTGTCACATTACTTTAGACTCTAGTTTGAGTTGCATCATTCCTGCAGCAGCAATGCAGGTAGCTCACGGTGCCGGATGGCTCACCCTGAGTTTGGACACAGCAATATTTAGAGGCCTCTCCTGCTGAGGGTTGTCTTCCTCCTAAGGAAAGCATTGCATTTGCCTTCAAAATATAAATTTCAATGAGAAAGGGAAGGAATGGCATCTGATTTATGAGATTATGGACCAATTGCAATGGGCAATATTTTTTCACCAGGACTCTGTGACATGAAAAATGCAGATTTGTCAACACGAAAACTTTCCAGGAATGTCCCACTTCACCAACTTATTTTCACATATAAAACTGAGGAGAAATTACTTCAAAATTAAAATCTTTTGTTCTAATATTTTCAAAAATAAAAATGTGGTGTTTCTTTGAAAAAACAACTTTTTGTTTTGAGATGCCTTTCAGCTTACTTTGAAATAAAATTGAAAACATTTTTTAAAATCTCAGTTTCAAAATAAAACTGTTCATTTGGGGATCAAACAGAATATTTCATTTAAGTGGTCAGAAAGGCTTTTTATGCTTTGGAGCTGGTGATGAATCAGAAAAATTCTTTCTTTCCATGACTCTGATATATGCTGTTTTGAAGCTGCTTTGATATCTGATATTTATTACCTTAATCTCATTTGTGCCTTAGCATTACTGGCTATAATGGCTCCATCCTTGCCTGATGTTAGATATTTAAATGCTGTGGTCCTGAGCAGTGCTGGAATGGAAGACTACTTAGGAATCGTGAGTACTGATGACATAAACCAAGTGATTATGATGGGACTGCTGACCTGGTAGATCCTACTGATCACTCACAGTCAAATAAATATTATGTCCAAGTCATATAAATTTATGCCCAAATAACATGGACATAAATTGAGAATATAATAACAATGAATTTTAATTATAGAAGAATTTGAATGTACGAGAAAAATCAACTCAAAAGAAATCCAGAGATCTCATGGCGTTCAGATTTACTTTGAATCTTTTTTAAATTGGATCTGAGAGCTGACGAAGAACTTGTCATATTTTCAATCACTAATAAAAGTAATCTTGAGACAAAACAGATCTGAATACAGGTATTTATTTTCAGAAAAGAACATATATTAGTGCTTAAATACACTGACTTATGACTACAGGAAAGCTGCCCATCATCTGCATTTTATGCATACATCTTTTTTATGCAAACACTAGAGAATGTTGTTCTTTATGTGGTTGGTTTTCAATATGTTAAGAAAAATACTTTTTTTTGGAAAAGAAAAGGAACTTTTTGCCACCAGAAACCCAGAATTATCACATTAGGACCACCCTGGCTGGCTTCTTTGTGGAGTTCTAACTTCAAGGAAGTAGTATGGGCACAGAAAGTTATGTTTAAACTGAAAAGACTATATAGGTTTGTACTGGAGGTTTTGTTTCTCTATTTGGTCTTTAATAGACCAGTCATTATAAATTAATGAAGTATCATGCAGACTTTCTTCCTGATGTTTACAGAACTTTTATCTCTCCTTTGCAGAGAGAAAAATTAGTTTGTCCTGAGGATAGGACCTTCCCAAGGTCCAAATGTTAGGACTAAGATAACCAAGATCTTTGAACCTCCGGTGTGCTGTGACAACCACAAGCCTGATCTTTCTGGCAAGGCCTGATACAAGCATCAGAGCTGGAAATCCGCCTTTACTCCTATTTTTTTCTGTGGGCAAGGCAACACACAAGACTGACCAGCCATGAAATTCCTAGGCAGTTCTAGGTTTGGATCCTGAAACTACCCTCAACCAAGTTTCACAATTTTGATTCAAGCATTTATTACAGAGTTATTTATACTTAGACAATGAAATCTGAACATGTACCAGCTGAGACTTTGAACTGTATCCCTTCTTGTTAGTGGTCTAGTCATCTTTCCACAGAAAATATGTTAGGCCCAGTGATCACTGATAGAATGGGTTCAACTAATTCCACATAAAAAATACTTTATATTGAGACATTGAGAAGTGTACCACTTTTAACTTCAGCAGGACACATCTTAGGAAACAGGTTTTAATCCTAGCTATGATGAGTCTGTGTTTCAATACAAATAGCACAAATAGTGGTTTCAGGTCCTTAGGCCAAATTTTTAAGGTCAGATGTCTGTACAGGCAGCTGAACAAATGGTCAGAGAAAACATGCACAGAGAGGACATGTAAGAAGAAAAATTTTCCTCAGTTTACTCCTTCTTGTGTTTGCTTTGCCTACTCAGATGGCTCTAGCAACCTTCTCTCTGTCTCTCCATCTTGTCAGGATATAAGTTTATGCTCTGAAGTCTGCCAAAATGCTTTGGTGAGCCATTGGGGTCTTACAAGATGGTCAGCTCCATCTGTAAAAGAAGCAATATTTTGGATGCATCTTCATCCCACATCTCCAGGCTGCTCTGTCCAAATGTAGATCCCACATTGCTCTGTCTGTACTCCAGCTTTTAGAGTGCTACAAGCATGCCCAGCTGTGTTCTTCAGAATGACCAAACGTGTAAGGGAAGAAGATCTGGAGTGTCATCCAGGTGACATTTGCTGAAAAGGCTGGAGTTTTCCCTGGTAACTTGTCCCTGTAAATTAGGCAGCACTGATCAGGTGCTCTGGGAAACCAGGAGGTCAGAAAAAAGACTCAGTTTGGAAATCTTATTGGATTCCTCAGCATTGCTGTGAATACTGCCTGTTTCAAGGTATCTGGTAAGTATTTTTTGTCATTGTAAATAATGACCTGCAAGAAGAAAAGAAAAATTGCAAAAGGGAGCCTCATCCAGAAGGAGGTGGCCATGTCCTGCCCTTCCAATTTCCTCACAGGCAAATTTTGATGGCTCTCCTTTGTGAAGACATTCTTTGAGATTTCATATGCAAAATCTGATTGTTTCCTTACAGCATTGTTCACACAATGATCATCTGGAAATGCTCTAAAGTTTTAGTTATGCCCCCCAAAAAACACCAACCAGGCTTTATTCTCAAATGTATCTTTTGATTAAGAAAGCAACCATTACCACTAGCCGAAAAGCAATTCAGTTAGGTGGCAGCTATTTGAAAACAAAGTTTTGCTCCAAGTTTTTCTGGACAAAATCAGATCATACAAACAGGAATCCCTACACCTGGCACAGATTTCCCAGACATAGCATTCAAAGTCTTTACAGCAGATACAGCTACTGGATTTGTCCAAGCTGAAAATGAATCCCAGTCCTTATGTGAGCAAGACCACCAAGGAATCTGCTGTCCTTCATCTGCAAGAGGGAGGAAGGTGAGGAAATAGTAATTTTCCCTCTATCACATTCAAGAGTTAAGTTCTGCTCTCTCTGATCACTGGACATTAAGACTCAGTCATGTCCATGCGGAGTCACTGCTTATCTTGCAGGACTGCATGGCCTGGTGATCCTTTTGGAACAGTCCACCTGCACTATGCTTTTGTCACTTCTTTCTTCTAAACTTTCTTTCTTCTTTTTTCCTCTTAGATGTTGCAGCAATAATTGAGCCCCTTTGGTTTCTCTGAGAGGAAACTCAATGGCTGATAATTACCTTGCAATTCAATGAAATTGAAGGAGCACAGTAACATCCATAATCTAACTCTTCAAGCCTGTTAAGCCCTAGCTCTGCATATTTCCAAGTGCTAATATTCAGACATAAATGGAAAAAGGTTAAAAGGATTCAGTGAATTTGTAACAAATGTGCCCTTTGTGTATATGAATTCTGAATTGTCTCTACTGGACATGGTGTCTTGGGTAATCTTGCTATGAATACCAAAATTACCTCCTTGTTAGCAGGACTCATTGCTGTTATTACTGTAGCCCAGTGAAAAGGGCACTGACTTAGGTGCTGAGACTCAGTTTCTCATCACATCACTGCTACTGTCCTGTGTTTGTCAAATAGGAATAGGACAAATTCCTGCATCTATTTCTGTTCCTAGCTGGTGCTTTATTGTGTATCTAGAGTTGAAGCTCTTTGGGACAGAGACCTCCTTATATACCCAGTGTCAGATCTCAGTTAATTTCTTAATGAAGTAGTAACAAATGACAAGCAGGTAAATGTTAAATGAAAAGAAGTTCCATCTAAAATTAATGAACAACTTAAAAATTGAGCATACTTGGTATGAAATTTAAACCAGCTTTATCAACTACAGTTTCAGCAGCCTTAGATTATCTGGTGCAGGATGTGATGTGTTCTTCAGAAGCTTCTTCTACATTTTAAATACAGAGCCCTTTAATAAATAAGCACTGAACAAAAGCAAGACAGCTGATCCCATGCCTTTTCAGCTTTACCTTGCTTCCAGTTGGCCTGCTTTTGTCGTGTCACTTTCCACATAGATTTTTGCACTGAGGAACTCAAAGGGAGAAGTTATTACAGAGGAAGATTGAGAGGTGATCAGAGATTACCTGGAGTGAAGGTGTATGAGTTCTGCACCTGAATTGAGAGAAAATTATCAAGAAAAGAAAAAAAAGTGAGGAGCAGAAGAGAAGAGAGGCAGCACTTTATTTATTAAGTGCCATCAATGTTTAAGGCATAAGATAGAAATTCCTGAGCAAAGTAATTCACAGTTTAAGAGTAAAATTGTACCTTTATGATGGAAAAAAAAGCCCACACTGAGGCCAAGAAACCACTTACTGAGATTTCTCAGAATGTTTTCCAGCAACACTGGGGTCTGCTTTCCTCCCACCATTCTGGCAGGAAAGGAGTTTGTTTCCATAAATCATACCTCCCTTAGAGACCAGTGTCACCCTCACGGATATCCTATGTTTCCCCTGTGGCTGCTGTTCAACCCCTAGAGCTGTGGTCTCTGCAGCAGTCCATGTTCAGGAAGAGTAAACAGCAAGAAAAATGTAGAGAACAAAACACTGCCAGTTTAGTGAAGGAGTGTGTTGTGGTTTAACAGCAACTAAGCCCCACACAGCTTATTGAGAACAGGATCAGAAGGGTAAAAGTGAGGAAACTCATGGGCTGAAATAAAGATAGTTTGATGAGTAAAGCAAAAGCTGCACATGCAAGCAGAGCAAAACAAGGAATTCATTCATTTTGCTTCCTACGGGCAGGCAGGTGTTCAACCATCCCTAAGAAAGCAGAATTCCATCACATGTAATGATGACTTGGGAAGACAAACACCGTCGCTCCAAACATCCCTCTCTTCTGTCTTCTTCCCCTCAGCTTTATGTGCTGAGTATGACACCATATGTTAAGGGATACTCCTTGGGTCAGCTGTCCTGGCCATGTCTTCTTCCAACTCCTTATGCACCCACAGCTGCTGGTGTGGTGGGGTGAGAAGCACAAAAGGCCTCGACTCTGTCCAAGACCTGCTGAGCAATAGTTAAAACATCCTTGAATTATCAACACCGTTTTCCAGCACAAATTTAAAATACAGCCCTGTACTAGCTACTATGAGGAAAATTAACTCTATCCCGCCAAAACCAGCACGTTCTCCATCCCTTATTCCACCCTATTTACATCATGATGCCACAACTTCCAGTACATCCTCACTAACCACCACCCCCGTCCCCATCCTTTGACATAATACACAGATATCGTTCCCTCAGTCTGTGGACCATCCCCGTAATATATGTTTGTAAAACACCCATAAAGTGTCGACAAATTGTCCATTGAGTTAGTTTCATCCTTGACTTTGGGTTCCATCTGTCGTGGGGGTCACTTAGGACAGGAGAGGCAGTGTTTTGTTAGCATGTGTCATTGGGCACCAAAGCCAGCTCAGGTAAGCTCACTGCTGCACTTACACTGCTTCTCCTAAGACTTGTCCTCCACTTCTTTATGTGGTTCTTGCTGTAGCAATTCCTATAATGTATAATTCAAATCATGGGTGACAATGACTTTGGAGTATATCCATTACATCTTTCATCCTTGGTCCCCTGGTGCCAGTTTATAGGTTTAACATGATGAATTCTTCCCTTGCTTTCAGCCTGGCTAGCAACCTTTAAAGCTTCCTCAAGAAGAGGATCAAGGCTAGTAAGTAGCAGAGTGTGCAAGCATAAGGACTACTGAAGAATCCCCATCATCTCTAGCTAAGCAGTCAGTCCTCTCTCCAGCTGGGTCTGTCATGTTTTCATCAGAAGATATCTACTGTTTTATAGAGTGTTACTTTTGGTTGTCTTCAATTTTTTTCCATGTTTATGTGTCTGTAGCTGATGAAGTTTGGTCATTGCTGACCTCACTTCAAGTTTATGGCAAATTACAACAGGCACCTGTCTTGGCTATTGCAGCACAATGGCCCTTACACCATTTGAACACTTCATGATCCCATCTTAGCAAGCCTCAATACCTAAGGGTTTCTCTGAAGTACAACAATTTATGCGATGGAACAAAGTATAAGAAAGACCTTGTATTCCAGCAAACTGCTCTGTACTAATACCTTAACATCTACAAAACCAGAAACAACAACAACAAACAGGATGTAGGGTAGAAATACAACACGTAAAACTCCCTGAATTCCCAATGTCATTCTTGAGCACAGAGCCCATGTGAGGCACAGAATCCTAGCCTCTCCCTTTCTTTCTCCTCAGCACCTTTGCATGCTCTTTGGTATTTTGCATGTGCTGGTGGGGAAGAACTGACTTGTGTTATTATCTAAAAGCACTTTCATGTGTTGGAAACAGAAGGAGGAAATAATAGAAAACCACAGCTCCATAAGTGAGAAAGCTGCAGAAAGGTAGTGAGCCCTCCAGACAGCGTTCTTGGAAGCTTGTTCTCCTACCACTGAAAGTAGATAAAATCTAGCTGAGGACAATCATATTTGGCCTAACATGACCCCTGCTTTTAGAGTAAGAATCAGAAAGAAATATGTGGCCTTACAAGCACAGAAAGGTATTAAAGTCATCCACCCTAGAATGGGCCATTAGGTTAAAAGGCCACTGATTGAAGATGTTTCTTGTACCCATAATTTTCATACCAGGAAATGTAAGACTTTTTGATGCCTTTTTAGAAAATACCAAGGCTACAATACCTACCAC
>VWYI01023204.1:0-12593 GCA_013399455.1 Anthoscopus minutus
AGGGACTAGCCAGTTTACCAATCCAGGGATAGGGGGTGTGGGAAAATGCAGATTGACACCCATGTAACCCTATCACCTGTTGCCCCCCTGGAAATCTCCAGGTGTAGCCAGAAACCCCGTGCAGACCATGCTGTGGCTTGGGGGAATCCGAAACACGTGGAAATTGCTTAACACACCGCAACAATCCTGGGCATAGTTTGAGTTGGAACTTTCGTTGAAAGTGTAAGAACAGGAATGTGTCTCGGTTTAAAGACAAATTTAGGAGAAAAACACTCTGGAAATGAGTGTTTCCACTGAAGAAAAGGGTTCCAACAATCCTTTTCCATCAATTTAAAAAAAAAAGAATATTAGTGGATGAAAGTGAAAAAAATGTTTCTTGACAAACAGAATGCCCACACTACATGGGAAAAAAAGATGAATAAATGCTAGGTACTGAATTGTCAGAACTTACCCCCACACACACACCCCCACACACCAGAACAAAAAAAAACAAAATTCCAGGGAAAGAAAAAAGCCCACAGTGGCTGGCCACATGGTGAGGAGAAAAAAAATGGCACCGGGTCCAGTCTCAGGGAAGGAAAAAAACCCAAAGGATTCACACAGCAGCTCTGGCAAAACAATGAGAACCTGGTGAATCTTTGGTGTGGGTCCCTTCTTCACAGCAGATGAAGCTGGTGGATTTGGTGTCCTTTCTCTTGTTGGTTTGGCTGTTCGAAGGTCTGGGGCCTGGCCAGAGTGGCACCTCACTGTCCCACCAGTCCCCAGCTGATTCATCTCCTGTCAATTGTTCTCTCAGATCTCAGACCAAAATCAAACTGAACAGTTCAAGGAAAAAAAAAAAAAACACCAAAGGATTGCTGTCACAGTCTCCAAGTCCAGGGAAAGGGAAAAAGCCTCCTTGCCTAAACTAACAAAAACCAAGCTAACTAAGGGGAAAAAAAACCAAAACAGGACAAAAGAGTCCACACGGCACGACAGACGCCTGAGAGTGGAAAAAGCCCACCTAAGAGCCCCAAGGCTTCCCCCTCCCCTGAACCCACCTTGAAGCTATAGCAACCATTTCTGGACATAGAGCAGACCTCTCCAAGACATTCCACCCCTTATTCTATATCATCTGCTTAACACCTAAATTAATACACTTAAACTCTAAATACACACATCTATACATATATCCATATAACTATATACCAATAGTGGCAGTGACATTCAGCAAGCAATGGTACATAGGCATTCTAACATTACAAGCTGTTCTCACCCAAAATCAAATCCCCCTGAGGTACACATGTTTCCCCATTCCTCTACATTACTCACCAAGTGCAATCAGGTCCCCGAGCAAAGAAAACCCCACAGATGAGTTTGTCTTTACTTGAGGCAGAATTAATCCAAACATTCTTCTCTAACAAACCTCTGACATGTACCACTGGAACCTTGTCTCCATCTACTGTACACAGGGGTTCAGATTGGGGAGGGCCTGCTCAGTGGAACCTCAGGTATTAACCAACCAGGTGACCTTTGCTAAATGAATCTCCCAGTTTCAGAAAGTCCCCCGCCCAGTGCCTTCAAGGTGCTTTTTAGAAGTCCCTTGCTCCACTCAACTTTCCCAGCATCTGGTGCATGATAAAGAATATGGTACACCCATTCAATGCCATGCTCCCTAGCCCAGGCGTTGATAAGGCTATTTTTGAAATGAGTCCCATTGTCTGACTCAATTCTCTCCAGGGTACCATACCTCCAAAGGACTTGCTTTGCATGGCCCAGGATGTTGTCCCAGGCTGAAATGTGAGGCACAGGGCACATCTCCAGCCATCCAGTGGTGGCTTCTACCACTGTGAGCATCTAACGCTTGCCTTGGCGGGTTTGAGGCAGTATGATATAATCAATCTGCCAGGCCTCCCCATACTTATATTTGGAACATCTTCCCTCATATCACAGGGGTTTCACTCGCTTGGCCTGCTTGATTGCAGCGTACATCTTACAATCATGGATAGCCTGGGAGATACTGTCCATGGTCAAATCCACCCCTCAATCTAATGCCCACTTATAGGTGGCATCTGTGCCCTGATGGCCTGAGATATCATGGGCCCATTGAGCTAGGAACAACTCTCCCTTTTGTTGCCAAACCAAATCTATTCTTGACATCTCTGTTTTTTCAGCCTGATCTACCTGTTCAGTGTTGTGGTGCTCGTCATTAGCCCGACTCTTGGGGACATGGGCATCTACATGACAAACTTTCACAGATAGCCTATCTACCCAGGCAGATAGGCTTCAGATACTCTTCAGCAGCCCAAACTGGTTTTCCCCCACACTGCCAATTGGCCTTTTTCCACCTTTCCAGCCACCCCCACAGAGCATTGGTTACCACCCATGAGTCAGTGTAGAGGTATAGCTTTGGCCACTTCTCTCTTTCAGCAATGTCCAGGGCCAACTGGACTGCTTTGAATTCAATAAGTTGGTTTGATCCACCTTCTCCTTCAGTAGCTTCTGCAACCTGCCATGTGGGGCTCCATATGGCTGCTTTCCACTTTTGGTTCATCCCTGCAATGCGACAGGAACCATCAGTGAAAAGAGCATAGCGTGTTTCTTCTTGTAGCAGTTGGTTGTACAGTGGTGCTTCCTCAGCATGTGTCACCTGTTCCTGCTCCTCTTCGTCAGTCAGACCAAAGTTTTCACCTTCACTCCAATTTGTAATCATTTCCAAAATCCCAGGGCAGTTCAAGTTTCCAATATGGGTACACTATGTGATGAGGGCGATCCATTTACTCCATGTGGCCTCAGTGGCGTCAGAGCCTAAGAGCCCCAAGGCTTCCCCCTACCCCAGCCCCACCTTAAAGCTATAGCAACCATTTCAGGACATAGAGCATATGGTCATGGAATAGGAAATCACCTCAAGACAGAATGTTATGCCATTCAGGCAAGAGGAATATTTTCCAAGGCTGGTTGTAAGGAAAACAGGAGCTTGTTAGCAATTCCTGGGAGCAGACAGTATTTCTGATAAGCTCAGAAAGAACTGAACCCAGGTGCTGTTTTCAAGGCCAAAGCCTAACAAGCATTTCTCAGATCACACTGCAGCCTCTAAAGGAGAAGGAGGTGGGGAGAATGCACCACCACAGTAAGTTAGTAAGAGGACTTGATATGGTCCCTTCTACTTCTCCTGAATTGGTCAAAAATTAGAGGTTCTGACACACACAGTATCTCCTGGTTGGAAAGGATGTACATGCGAGTCTAATCCCAATGATCTGTTGATAACGATGTAACAATGTGCCTTTTAAGACTTAAAAGAGTTAGTCTCAGTGATATTAAATATTAATTTCAGTAAAACTTTTGAGATTTCCCTTGCCTTGTTGGTGCAACATGGGAAAGATTCTGGCCATCCAGAAAAAGTGTTTGGATTCTCCCACTCAAAAGCAAACAATTTCTAACTATCTAGATCAAGAGGTATTATAGAAAAAGGCATCCTTAAAATTGAGCACTGTCAATCATTTGTATTCCCCTTTCAGTGCTGTCAAGTGTGTGTACAGATTAGCTGCTACTGGATGAATATCAACTACTATTTTATAATGGCCCTTAAATCTTGTACCAAATAAATATTCCCCATTTTGCTTTTTTGCTTTTTAACTTGTAATATTGATGTATTATATTCTGATTCACACTTCCTCCATAACCCATATTCTACAATTTTTTCTATAAGCTTCTCAAACTTTTTCCTTGCCTCCCACTTAATCGGATATTGTTTTTACGTTACTGGTCTGGCTTTAGGTTTGAGAGTAATCCTCACTGGTTTGGCCACATTTGATCATCCAGGCATCTTAGTTGCCCATGCCAGTGGGGTTACAGCATTCTTTACCTCCTCTGGGATTTCTTCCACCTCATTTAATTCCTGTAACATACAAAATCTTTGCCTCAATGGCTTTTGATTGGGGTATTTGAATTTGTATTTCCCCATCCTGGAAAGTTATTTGAGCATTCAATTTTCCCAATAAATCTCTTCCCAACAAGGGTATTGAACATTCAGGCTTATACAAGAATTGGTATGTGCCCCACCATTTTCTTAATTTAAATAGCAATGCTTGTATAAAAGGCCTGTTCTTTTTCCTCTGTATCTGTCCTGGTTTAGGACAAATTTGAGAGGAAACTTCTAAATGGGGTCTCTCCAGGGAAAAAAAGAAACAGATTCAAGCTGCCCCTCCCCCAACTGGTTTGGGGAAAAAAAAAATTTCCTTGNCCATAAAGTCACCCCATGACAGTGTCACAACCATAACACTTGCCAGTTCCAAGATAAATTTTCCTCTGCATGTATTCGGTACCAAAGAAGCTGCTCCTGTATCAATTGAGAAAATTACATTTTCATTCCCCATCAATAATGTAACTAGAGGCTCAGGTGAGGATGATTCTCTCGATTCCCCTCAGGGAAATTCTTCATCTTTGCTTAAGGCCATGAGATTGATAGTTTGAATAGCCAGATTTTGGTTTCCTGTCTGATATCCCCTGACCTTTTCCAATGTCCCCCTTCTTTACAAATTGCCAAAGTGTACTTCAGCCACCAATTATTACAATACAAAATGTCAAAGTATACTTCAACTACCAGCTATTACAATACTCAACCAGTTGTTTCTGAGTGAGGGGTCCTGTCTTTTGTATGGTTTATTATCCCAAAACCTTTTTGGGGTTTTTGTTCTGTTTTGTCTTTTTTCCAGGGTGACTGCTGCCCCCTTTCCCTCTACCCCCCTGCCCATCCTCCCTGGCTCTAGGAGTATCACAATGAGTGGAAGCCAGGCTGGGGTTTTGGGAGAGAGATGGGGCAGAGCAAGGGCAGCCCCTTCCTTCCAGGTTGCTGCTTCCAAGGTTTCCTGCAACAGTTCCTTTTGCTATCCAGAGGGGGCACCAGGATAGGCTGCCCCTGTGAGATTGTAAAGAAAGCCCCTTTCCTATTGTCCTGGTTTAGGGCAAATGTGGGAGAAAAACCTCTGAATGGGGTCCCTCCAGGAAAAAAATTCGAGCGGCCCCTCCCCCAACTGTTTCTGGAAAAGATTTCCTTGGAGAAAAAAAGTGGGGAAAAAAACCTGTTTATTTAACAGAAATTGAACAGTATTTAACAATGAAACCTCTTACTGTTCAAAGAGATGGCAAGTCCAGGAAAGTCCTTGTGAGGTGCAGCTCGGCTCCCTTGGCTTCTTATCAGGCCCTCCAGCGCTGGAAAGTGCCAAGGCCCAGGTCCTGATGGACCACAAGCTTGAGCTCCCGGTGTTTCTCTGGGTTTTCAGTCCAGAGCAGGTTTGGATGGATTCAAGGAAAAAGGAGGGAGAAAAGACAGTCTGGGGAACTTCCCTGCCTCAGCTAGCTGACTAACTAACCACAAAGGAGAGCTCTGTCCTGCTGTCTGTCCGTGCTGCAGACAACACAGTCCAGAGAAACATGCAGGGGAGTGAGAGCAGGTTCTGAACACAAACTACGCGCTTATTCTTCCCCCGGCTTTGCTCTTGAAACCTGTCTTAAAGGTACAGGACTTAACATCCAGCATAAACAGAACACACGATTGGGGGTGCAAGCATCATAAAGTCACCCCAGGACATCTATCCCTTCTGCTGGCACACCAACCATTGTCCACATGACAGAGATGACCAAACTTGTGCCACAGCCTCCCTGCAGCTGTGGGAGAATCATTGCACCCCCCTGCCCGGCTGGGGAGTCACCAGTGCCCCTGCCAGCGGTGACCAGAACTACACCAGAGGGGAAGGCGCTTGGCAGCCAAGAGAAGGCTGTTAATGGGTTTCTGGTTCTGTTTGTTTTTGCTGCCATTGTTGTTTGTTTGCCTTCTTATACATACTAGTAAAGAACTGTTATTTTTTTTCTCATATCTTTGCCTGAAAGCCCCTTCATTTCAAAATTATAATAATTAAGAGTGAAGGGGGTCATATTTTCCATTACAAGGGAGACTCCTGCCTTCCTTCGTAGACATCTGTCTTTCAGACCAAGACAGGTCTTCCCACAATTTTCCCCAATGTTTTAATATGTATCTCGGGGGGGATTTTTCCAGAATGCCCCCTCTTCACTCGATGATCCATTCCCCATCTAAACCATATGATATTCCAAACAAATTACTATTCTAGAAGCTCCTAGAATGGATCTTCCCTGCTCCCACCTTAGGTACCTTTAATCTTTACCCTGTGAAGCTTTTGCTGCACCTTATGTGCAGGATAACACCTTTAAAGTAAAGAATGCCTTTATCTTACCAGGGGTCTTGCTCTGATTTTCTTTGGTTCAGGGACTGCATGTTCTCCCCAAGAATCCCTCAGTGACAGCTAGAGGTCCTGCGATCCATCGGATCAGTTAAATGTCAGGAGTAGGTCCTATCTGGGGTCGCCGAAACTGTTACCAAAAAATCAGTTAAAAAAAACCAACTCCTTAACACTAATGTAGCATTAAGAAGCAGGCATTCTTTATTCAGCTGGATGCACAAGGGGATATCTCCTCTGAAAATTGTGCATACTGAGTACAGAAAAAGTTCCTGTTTATATACTGTATTTTACATACACATTCATTGATTTTCCTGCAATAAACACACATATGATAACTATTTCCCTAAAAGCATTAACATATGTTCCCTCCCATTTATGCATGCATTCTTCTGTCCTAGAGGTCTCTTTGGTGGTCCCTGGTGGTTGATGACCCCAAAATCATACCTAACCACCTGGTGAACTGGTAAAACTTAGCACAACTGGGCTGGTTGTTTTCCAGTTTTTCTTCCTACAGAATAAATATTGTGCTGTTCCATAGGCCAGTGCGTTTTGAAGAATCACCATTATACTAACCCATCAGGTGCAAACCATTTTTCATCTGGCAACCTTAGCTTTCTCAGTAGTTGTTGATGCTAATTGTGTGCTTTTAAAATTCCCTCCTATAAGCACACACATTGAAGTTCCCAGTTCTCCCGCCTTTACAAAATACATTAGAAAAAAAATTTATTGAAACATCAAAGCCTGTGCCAAACATGTGCCTGTGTGTAATGCTGTTCTGGTTTGAGAGCAAAACCAGTGAGACACTACAAGTCAGAAATACAATTTATTAGGAAAAGGGAAAAATAGAAAAAAAAAAGAAAGGAAACCACTGATAAAGTCAGAATACAAACCAGACACCCTGTTGATAAGGGTGTTGGTAGCAGTCCAGTTGGAACGGTGGCTGCAGTCCTCCTGGAGTAGCAGTTGTGGCTCTGTTGAAGCAGTGATCCTTTAGAAAGGTGCACCCCTCCGCTGAAGGTCCAGTGGTGATAGATGGGCCTGGTCTTCCTCTGGGAGTCCAGTGAAGAAAGGCTGCTTGGTGTCCCAAATCTCAGGTTTTTATCCAGGTAGAGGGGCTTGGCTCCTCCCCCTGGATGGAGCATTTCCCAATGAGATGACGTTTATCAGTGGACTCAATGGCCCATTAGCAGAAAACTTTTCCCTGGAGGGAGCATGGGTCGTGGGAGAGATAAGGAAACTGCTCTTGCTGGTTTCTTATCATCTGGCTTATCAACAGAAGATTACACCACCCCACCCCCCCATCCCAGTTCCAACAGATGGTGCTGGAATAACACACCTTTGATTACATTTTTCACTGCAACCCATAACAAATGCACACACCTACACTCACACAGTGCACGTTACTGTTTTATTTGGTGGGGGCAGGAAGGGAGAAAATGATATAAACATGAAGAAATACAGAAATGAGTAGGACATATAGTGTAGGTGTTCCTTATCTCTGTGTTAGGGTTCAGAAACACATAATCACAGAATGATTACATGCCGGTGCTTTATTAAAGAGCTCTGGGAGTCAGGGTCCAAACCCAAATCTGACTCCGACATGGATTCGGAGTGATCATCTTTTATATCTTCATGTTATACAACTACATGTTAATCATTAAACTTACATTGTTCTATTGTATACATTGATTCTACCCAAGCATGAATTTTCATGGTCATGACTGAACCACCTGAGCCTCATTACTCATGATTGATAATAATAATATCACAATGAAATCATTTATCATAGTCATTAAAGGGTTACATAGCTGCAGCTAACAATCACCCATAGAGTACAGGTAGTTCTACCTGAACAACATTTCCCAATGCCTACCAAGCCCTTTCCCTTGATTAGAAATATTTTAACTCTATACTTATCATCTGTCACAGAAAGAATGGTAATGACACTTCTTCCAGCTTCTGAATCAATAAAAGCCTGGAAGTAGACAAGTGGACAAGATTGGAGGAGATGCTTATTTTTTGTTTGTAACTTTCTTCCTAGCTGTGTGTGGTGTTCTGTTTGGTGGTGTGTTTTGGGGATTGGTGGGTTTTTTTCTTTCTCTTCAGTAAAAGAGTGGTTATTTGTCATATCCCTGGTGAAGACATGGCTTAGTAGTATTTTATCCAAACTTTAAATACTGACATGAGCACAATATCTTAGTGTAATAGTCAACTATATTAATTTGACAGCTGATTCTTCAATGGTTGGGGGAGAGAATCATTGTAATAATACAGTTTAAACTTTGCCTGACTCTTGGCTTTTTTCTTTTTAGGTGAAACATGGAACCCATTGAAGTTGCATTACCAATTGCGAAATGTCCGTGAACGGTTAGCGAAGAATCTAGTGGAAAAAGGTGTACTGACTACAGAAAAACAAAACTTCCTTCTTTTTGACATGACTACACACCCTCTCACCAACAACATCATCAAACAGCGCCTCATTAAGAAGGTTCAAGAAGCAGTTCTTGACAAATGGGTGAACGACCCTCACCGCATGGAGAAGCGTTTGCTGGCACTTGTTTATTTAGCCCATGCCTCGGATGTTTTGGAGAATGCTTTTGCCCCTCTTCTGGATGAGCAGTATGATTTAGCCACAAAGAGAGTGCGGCAGCTTCTGGATTTAGACCCTGAGGTTGAATGTATGAAAGCCAACATGAATGAGGTTCTATGGGCTGTTGTAGCAGCTTTCACAAAATAACTGCACTGAGACGGAAGTGTTCTCTTTTCTTCCATGTAAACCAGTTGTTTCTCTTTTATTGACTTCATGTTTTCTGTAATTTGTACATTCACACATGATGAACCAGTTCTTGTTTAATAGAAATTATGTGGTGAATTCCCTCTTTCTCTATCTGTGTACAGGATTCTGCTGGTACAAGAGACCTTCCCATTTAAAAACAACAGAAAAAGTTTTTACTGCCATAGTGGCATTCTAATTCTTCTTCAGTTTTGAGTTATCTGAAATACTTTGTTTAGTCTATTTTTCATCTTACTGTTATTGATGCGGTTTAACATGAAAAACACCTCAAGAAGGAAATGTGTATGCAACTGGATCACTAGTCTCAGCTGACACAGATGTGTGCATGCATCAATGCTTCTGCAGTACAACTCCTAACAGATTAAAGAAGGGCCTTTTAAAATCACCAAAGCTTTATGTTGAAGTATCTGTCAGGACATTTTATATACAGATGTTGTTTCAATTATATCTAAAAAAATTACTAAAAAAATTACAGCAAAAATGCCATTAAGCAGCTTTTTAAATGGTTTCTGTAAAATGCCCCATAAATTTTACTTTTCATGAAAGTCTCTTGCGTACTTATGTTTACATTAAAATAGCTGAATCATAAGGCTAGAGTTGAAAGGTCCATGTTTTCATAAACCCATTTTGGGATGGGATGCATTCCATTATATTGTATATATAGATCAAATTGTAAATTAACAACTGTCCCATCTTAGTATTTTGCAAATTTTACACCTGGTGCCCCTAATTTGCCATCAGCCATTTGATGGGAAAAAAAAGGCCTCCTATAAAGAGCATGTATATGAAAGCTGTTTGTTTCCAATGTCTACAGAGTTTGCCATCCAGATATTCTGAGTCTATGCATTATCTTTGAGAATTACTGTATAGAAAGAATCCCTTTCTATCATCATATTGTCATATGTACTTTTCTTCTCTTCTTTTCCCCTACTGTATGGAGAAGGCTTGTGACTAGTACAATTCTGATTGCAATTTTTATGTTTGTTTGTATCCAAATTAATATTTGTCTCAAACCTCTCAATCTACTTTACACTTTGAAAACAAAACATCAGTTCTAATAGGTGTTGCATTTAAATGGTTAGCAAGTAATGACTGCAGTTCAGATTATTAAAATTTCTTTAATAAGATACTGTGCTATATTTTAATTTTTATATAAAATTATGCTGATTCACACACTATTGTAAAAATATATATATAAAACTTGTCTTTTAAAAAATATATTGCCTTTTTGCCACTGCTTGTTATCTCTCACTTATTTCACAGTGCAAATATTCATTGAAAAAATTAAGCATCAATCTATGCATTTTTTTCCTCATAACAATGAAGATTTATGGTGGGGCTTACCGGTGTCTAGAAGCTTTTTTTGGTTAATATTCAGAGTAAGAATGCTAGATAGTACATCATTTTAGAGTTGAAATTTAAGAGGTCCCTTAGACTGTATACTAGCTTTTTACTTACAACAAATAAATTATGACCTTAAAAGTGCCTGAAACAGAGCAAGCATGTAATTTTTTTGTTGTTGTTGCTAATTAGAAAAGTTTTATTGCTTAACTGAAAGCTTTCATTAATACTCTTCTTAGAGAGTTTATATTAAGTAGATCAAACTGACCTAATCAGCAGAGTCACTCAGATCTGCAGGACTCGTGGCTGGGTCAGACTGAGTTAACTTGTGAGTGTTCAGTTGTGTCTACCATAGGTAGGCCTCTTCTATCTTGAGCAGAACTCTACAGCCTCATCTGTGACTGGACTTCCAATTTTGCACCTAATTTTAAATAATTTAAATGCTCAAGTAGTTGACTTGAAAATACAACTTAAATTCATCATACCTATACAACCTTTTTTAAAATAAAGATTTAAAAAATATAGTCCTTAACATTTAGTGACACACTGTTCTTTCATTTCTCTAATTATGTTTCTCTATAAAAATAAAAGTATAATGTAAGGTATTTCAAACTTTCATTTATAAAAAAAAATAAACAATGTTCTTCTAGGTGTAAGATGCTGTGTTTAGAACTTTGAGGAGCTTGGGCATGATCTTTGAACATTTTATTTTAAACATTTTCAAAATGGATTGCTTTAAGTGGAGGAAAAATGAATGTTGCTATGCTACTCTTATATTTGAAAACTTACAGAATACTTTATGTACTTGATAATATATGTTAACTCTTTGCTTTCATTGTCTCTCTCTCCTGTGATCTGTTTTCTCAATTTCTGTTGCTGTTTAAGAGGAGAGAAAATTAATTAGGCAGAAAAATCAGAAAAAAAAATAGTGGAGTATTTGGGAGCAAGTTGAGTGCACAAAATTTTTAAAATGGCTTTGAAAACCTAAGCTACTTGAAACATTATTCAGACTTAAAGTATCTTTCATAGCCCCTTTTCTGTCCTCTCATCTTCATTCTGTCATGTTCCTGCTGGATTGGTGTTGCATTAACACCCTACCTCACTGGAAAGGACTCTCACAATCTACTTGGGTGCCTCAGGGAAAAGCTTGGGACCTTGAGCACTCCCCCTCTGAGGGACGCTCTCCTGTTTCAGGAGCCAAGCTGCCCCTGCCCAGCCCTGCTGCTTCTTTGTCCCAGCTCTGGGTTTTTCGTTACCCTGTAACCCCATACTCCCTGCCTGCCAGGACACACCGTGACATACTAGTAAAGAACTGTTATTCCTTTTCCCAAATCTTTGCCTAAAGGCCCCTAATTTAAACATTATAATAATTCAGAGGAAAGAGGGTCATATTCTCCATTCAAAGGAAGGTTCTCACCTTCCATAGCATACACCTGTCTTTCAAACCAAGACACCCAGTAATAGCCTTTTCTTGGCTGTCACGCACCTTCCCCTTTGATGTTGTTATGGTCACAGCTGGCAGGGGTGCTGGTGGCTCCTGACTGGGCTGGGCAGGTGCGATGATACCCCCATGGGAGCAGAGGGCGCTGTGGTGCATGCTCAGATGCCTCTTCATGTTGGTAATGGCAGGCACTCTGGCAGGAGGAATAAAAAGGGTTTCCTTTATAAGTACATATTATTATCTTTTTGCAAATATTAAAACGAATGCTATATGTATAATGTTGGAAAACTTTGCTGTATTAATATAGTTTCTTTTATTTCTGCTATTAATGAAAGTTAGTAGTGTGATACATATATATATTTCTTAGGCTGTAGCATAGTATTAAAATAAAGACTGCTTTTGTTCATATAACCCAGAAAATGAAAAGATAATCAGAAAATCCCCCCTGCATTCCTGGATTATCTTATCCAGATGAAGATGGTGGTGAGCAGAGCTCCAGGGGAGGAATTTATTGAACCTCTGTTATCAGGGAGTATGAGACTGAATGGAGCCACAAGAAGAGTGATCTGCTGGGGGGAGGGAGTTGAAATTAAGCAAAAGAACATCTAAACTTAAAAGGAATGTTTGAATCATGCATAGGGATCTATGAATATGCAACAGGCGGGTGCTTTTAAGGAACACTCCTTTGTTAGTGTTAAAATATATATTAAAATATTGGCTTTTCACAAAATATTTGGATGAGTGTTGTATATATATATATATTAGTTTTGTTAGAGTTTTT
>VWYI01023207.1:0-46094 GCA_013399455.1 Anthoscopus minutus
ACATCTGACTTCACCATGGCCACTGCTCCCATCCACACACTGGATGTCTTTGTTATAAACTATATTTGATTCACCTTGTGCTGGTTACAGGTGGCAGGCTGGGTTGACAAGTGTTGTGTGTCCTGTGCTGTGCCCCATGTGTGACTTCAGGGCTCACCCCACACTCAGTTGACTTTCAGTTCCTGTATTCTCTCTGTTATTTACCTAAAATGCATGCATTATGCAACAGTGTCACTAAACAAGGCAGCAAGTATATCCTTGCCCAGTGCCCTGAGCTTTGGTCTCCCAGGGCAGTGCCAGGGGCAAGGGAGCAGGGTCCAGGTCCAGGGGTGACCCGTGTGGCCCTGCTGCCGGCACTGCCCTGGCTGTGGGGATGCCCAACGGCAGCAGGGAGCTGAGATCTGGGGGATCTGAGATCTGGGGGATCTGAGATCTGGGGGATCTGCTCCTCCGTGGGTGCTCCCCTTCACTAGGGGGGATGGTGGGGGCCTGTGCTTCGTTCGGGGCACCTGGGGGCCTTGGGCTGATTTCTCCTCACAGCTGTTGGTCATTCTGCTGCTTTGGGCTGGGGCAGAGGTAATTCTCCTCTCAGGGGCTGCTCTGGGGCTGTGCTTTGGCTTTGCACTGAACACGGGGTTGACGATATAGAGGAGTCTCAGTGCCGAGTGTTAAAAATAAGCTAGAAACTGTTGTAAAATAATTGTTAAGCACGTGCTGTTGGTTTGTTATTGGGTTGTTATTTGTACTGTTATTATATTGTAAAAGGGGTTAAAAGGGTAGCTCTAAGAAATGCGGTACCACACAGAAGAAAATCACCCCTCAGCCAAACCGGCCTGAGTGAAACGAGCCAGCCTCAACAAAAACTACAATGGGCCAATCGAGCGCCTTAAACCTTCATGCAAATGCAAGGATCCGAGCAGAAACCAATGGAGAAGGACGAAAACCAGGATAAAAAGGGAACATCTGAGCCGAGGAAGCCGCTGCCCCTGGAGCAGCGGGGCCGAGGCATCGCTGCTGAGAGGAGCCGAGCGCCGCTGCTGCAGCGTCCTAGGGAACGGCCCTGCCTGGCCCTGGGCCCCCGGGCTTTGGGCCGTTTCTTTGTACAATAAATGCTGAAATCACCCTCAGTACCGGGAGCCTGCTCCCGATTTTAACACTGAGCTTCCCCAGAGCCAGCGCCGTTCCCGCCCCTCTGGCGGCCATGCTGGGGAGGATTTGGGGACGCGTGGGAGGAGACGGGGCAGGGTCACGTGACCACGGTGGCCAATGGGATACCCCAGGCCGGGTGACGTCATAACCTGAGGGAGGAGCAGACATTGGTAATGGCGGCCGCTCTCTCCCCCCTTCTGTGGCCCTGCTTGGACCCCTTCCTGCCCACGGCAAGCAGGGAATGAATTCCTGGGTTTGCTCTGCTTGCGTGCACGGTTTTACTTTCCCTGTTAAAGTGTTTCTTTCAATCCGCGAGTTTTCTGGATTTACACTTCTGTTCTCTTCCTGATCTCGATGTGGGGGGGAGAGCTGGGGATGATGAGCAAGCGGCTGAGAGGTGCTTGGGGCTACCTGGGGTTAAGCTACGGCAGCCACCAAGGCTTCCAGCAGGGCTCTGGTTTGGCTGCCCGTGACTCCCCATTACACACCGGGACCCTCGCAGTTGTCTGCCGTGACCCCGCACTCTGGAACCCCCTGGTACCCCGGCTGGGACCCTCCACCTCTGTCCCGTGCCCTCCTTGCTGTAGCCGAACCCCCGAATAAAGACTCAGCTCAGCCCTTTTGCCTCCTTCCTGGGCGTGTCTGGAGCAGGGTGGCCCCGGGGAGAGTAGCGGGATCATCCCAGTCCACCGAGCACTGCGGACAGGTGGGCAACGCTGCTCCCTTCCCTCTTCCACCTTCCCTCTTCTCCCTCCTGCATTTTTCCCCTCTTAGCCGTGGGACAGAGGCAAAGGAGCTGCCACTGGAGCAGTTGCCCGAGGTCTGGCACTCGGGTTTACTGCCAGGCTGGAGGCTGCAGGTGTTGGGGCCGGAGAGACTCAGGGTGCTGCTGGGAGGGAGGGAAGGAGGGAGGGGAAGCACTGGTCTGCGGCTGCAGGTTTCTCTCTTGGTGCTGAAACTGGGCTGACATCTGTCCTGCTGTCAGTCGGTGTAGGAGATTTTGGTGGGATGTCCATGAGGACTCTGGATGAGGAACCTGAGGAGACAATTTCAGATGAGGAATCCGGGGATGAGACAAATCCTGGTAACAAACCCGAGGATAAGCACGGTCCAGGTAAAGTGCAGGGGAAGTTTAGGTTAGACATCAGGAAAAAATTCTTCACTGAAAGAGTGATTGGGCAATGGAATCATCTGCCCAGGGAGGCAGCACCATCCCTGGGCATGTTTAAAAAAAGACTGGACGTGGCACTCAGTGCCATGATTTAATTGATGAGGAGGTGTTAGCTCAGTGGTTGGACTAGGTGATCTCAAAGGTCTTTTCCAGCCTAGTTCATTCTGTCATTCTTTGTGGCTTCCCAAGAGAAGCCAAGCAGATGCCTGATCCCAGTATCTCTGGTAGGCACTGGGAAGCCCCAGCAGCCTGGCCACCCTCTGAAGAGCTGGGGATGTGCTGGAGCAATAGGTGCCCTGAAATCAAAAGTACATTGCAGGTGGGACTGTAGTGCTGGTGGGTGTGCAGTCTGGGCCTGGGTACCTGCTCAGTACTTTGGGATTTCCTGTGCTCCAGGAAGGGATTCCAGTGGGCAGTGTTTCCAGCCCTGTTCCCTCTCCCCCTGCACAGAGGGGGCTGGCAAGGCAATGGGTGAGTTTGTTATGAATGCTGATTCATCTTGTGCTGATGGCAGCTGACAGACTGGGCTGGCGGGTGCTGCGTGTCCCGTGCCGTTCTGGGTTGGTGGGTGTGGTGGGCAGGGCAGGGTGGGTGGGCATTCTGGGCTGTGCCCCTGCTCCCTTTTCTTCCCAGCCTGGGAGAGCAGTGGGACCCACCCCACCAGCGGCCTCTTCCCAGGGAAGAAGGCCTGCTTCAGGGGCCAGAGGCAGAGGAAGGCAGGGGTAGGCTGGAGGAGCTGCTGCTGGCTCTGGGATCCTGCTCTGACTGGCACAGAGTGCTCAGCACTGCTCAGGGGAGCTTTGCTGTCCATGCTCCTGTCCTTCCTGCCCTTCTGTCATTTTCCTTCTCAGGGAAGAAATGGAAAGTCATTGGAGCAGCCATTGGAGCCTCAGTAGGAGCAGGTGAGGGGTCTGGCACTGGATAAGCAGCACTTGGGTTCACACCCTGGTCCCAGCTCCCAGGTCTGGGGACTGGGCTGGGGAGAACTGGGGTGCAGGCGGGGTGGAGGAAGCTCAGCCCTGGCCAGTGGCTGGAAATGTGTCTGACCCCACTGCTGCAGCCCTGCACGCTCCTCCTCTCCTGCTGCCCATGGGGTGTCCCCGGTCCTGCACCCCCAGCCTTTGCTTTCTGCCTTGTTCCCTGGGTGCTTTTGGGAGCCTGGTTGTGGCGCTGGTGTCAGGGGGAGATGTGGGTCACAGAGAGCACCCTAACGCTGCTCTGGCCTCCCTGCAGGACTGGCACTGGTTGGCCTCCCGTTGTGCATCGGCGCGCTGGGGTTCACAGGAGCCGGCATCGCCGCTAGCTCCATCGCTGCCAAGATGATGTCGGCAGCTGCCATCGCCAACGGCGGCGGAGTGGCTGCCGGCAGCGCCGTGGCTGTGCTGCAGTCCGTCGGTGAGTGGGGAGGGCAGGGCAGCTGGGCTTCATCTCCGTGGCAGGGAACACAGACTTGTACCCTGGTCTTGCTCTTGCAAAGCAGCCCTTTAACTCCTCATGGTCTGAATTGCTCCAAACTCTCTGGGTTCTCCTTGCCCAGGAGGAGCCCTTGGCTGGCTGCGCCCAGTGCTTGGTCCCTCAGTGGGCAGCCTTGATGTTCCTGGGACTTCTAACCTCCATCTGTCTTGGCAGGAGCTACAGGTTTATCTCTTGGTGCAAAAATTGGGCTGACATCTGCCCTGAGCTCAGTTGGTGCAGTAAGCGGTGCCTGGCTGTCCAAGCAGAAGAATTCTCCAAGTGACAAACCCAAGAAAAAGTAACTTGGATGACAAACGTGAGGAGGAGACCACTCCAGACAAGAAACCCAAGAGAAGCCAAGGAGGTGCCTGATCCCAAGGCCTTGCCGTGCTCAACAGCAGGTGTGCACAGACCCCTCAGGTCTTTTAAAAGCTTTGGATTTTGTTGAGCCACGAGTCCCCTGAAGCCAATAAAGGCGCTTTGCCAGGCGCAGAGATGGTGTTTCTGTGACTCTTGGGTGATGGTGGCATTAGAGGGTGACAGAACACAGGGGATTTTCAGTCCCCAGGACTGACCCGCTTGCTGATGGTGCCCCCAGTTCCCCTGCACTCGGTTTGGGGCAGCTGAGCAGTTACAGCCCATGCCAGAGGAACAAAACCGAGTGGGAACACCACATGGGAACCACCAGGTGTTGCTGTGCAGGTGATCAGCTGTAATTTTAACCATGGCTTAAAAACTGCTGAGCCTTCCCCATATGAAATCTGTGAGATTCTGCTTTTAAACTGTGTATTGGTTTTGGAAACTGCTTTTGGATTCCAACATTATACAGGAAAGGAGGATGGATGCACTCTTTTATTAAGGTTAAAGGTTTTTAATCACTTTTCCAGAATACAGATACGATTGAAACAGAAACTATTTTGAGGGTCTCAATAATTCACTTATTAATACCATACATTGAACTCTATAAATTGTTGTATAAGAAAATGTCTGTTTAATATAGGTAATGATGCACTGGTGACCTAGTTACATCTTCTGAAGTAACATTTTGCAGTTACATAGCACCTTTCATCACGGGGCTGCAAAGCATCCTATGGAATTCTGCCTCATAATGCCCAAACGAGGTAGGAAAGTCTGGCCAATTTGCAGAGGGTACAACCGAGGTACAGATTGGAAGGGACAAGATATGAGGTGTCACTGATTCTCGGGAGTGACAGGGAGGGTGTGCTGGGGCTGGGGGATGAGTCAGTGGCTCAGCTGGGGAGAAAGTTCAGGTGCCATCACCCTCATCCTTCTCTCCAAAGCTGCAGCCTGGCTCCCAGCAGGTTAAAAGACCTTTGCAAATTGCTCTGGCTGTTTTTGCTATAAATGTGCAGAAGAGAGGATAAAAAGCCCAGGACTTGCAGGCCCAAGCCCCTCTGTTGATGTATCCTAAGGCTGACTAAAAATCCAGTCAACCAAGCTAGGGTGTGTGGCTTGTGCTGCCCACATCCACTTGGATCTTCAAAGATTAAAACCATGTCCTTGGGATACATTTTGAGATTTGGGGTGTAAGGCTCTGTCTAACTTCACTGTTTCATTGTCATAAATTCCCTTCTCCCACCTGGCAGGTGAAATTTAGGTATCCCAGGTCTTGTGTCTTTAATAAAAGCTGAATCTCTGCTGAAAATCCATCCGCTTAGGTAATGTGATGGCCAATGGACATTTCAGTTCTGTGGATAGAGGAATCCAAGCTACCTGAGTTCCAAAACCATTCTGCTTCTGTGCAACACTCCCTGGAGCAGAGCCAGCACTGGTGCCAGTGGCTGAGCATCAAGGACCTCCTCAATGAGATGTTTTGAATATAAAACCATGAATCTTAGAGACTTAATATTTATATTAGTGTCTTGCCATGTGCCATCAATTACCTGCCTGCCCAAAGCATCTTGCAACAGCTCTTCTGTCACTTGCTCTTCCTGGCATGTCCAAAATTGTTCCCTCTGAAAGTACAACACAACAGAAAACTTCTGGAATGCTCCTTGGAATTGTGATGGGGAAACTGGAGATAAAAAGGTAAGTTCTTATAGCTCTGCTGCTGGAGGAAGTTGGTGGCAGTGGTCAGACTAAATGATGGATTTCTTAGTTTTAAAAAGTCTACCTAAAAAAGGCTTGGGATCAACTTCATAACAAATGCAGTAATATTGTGCAAAACCATTAGACCCCTCCACCATTTCCAAGCCAATTGTTTCCTCTTGTGGAAGATGCAAAAGCAGAGTGAGTCCCACCTGCCCAGCTCAGTGGCCGTGGTGCTGGACCAAAGGGATTTCCCTGTAAGGCAAAGGAGGGGATCCCATGGGGACTCTTCTGTCACATCACCCATTGCAGGTGTGAAGCTCTGCAGCTCTCAGAGGCACAACACACCCCTTTCAGTGCTCCCAAAACGCTTTCTAGTCTTTCTCCTCAGCAATGGTCTGTGATTTTTACATATTTTGGTGCTCATACACAGGTAGAAAAAAACCCCAAAACCAATAGTTAATGATCGGGAGCTCAACAGCTCAAAACTTACTTCTCACACATCACCTTAGGCTGATGAGGTACTGCCAGGGAGCAGCTCTTTAATGAAGGCAGCAAACCTTTGTTTTACCTCTGGAATGTTTAAAATGGATGACAGGTCAAGGAAGAACTGAGAGGAACCTGTTGTGCTGAGGGAAGCAAAGCTCCAGCCATGCCAGGCAGTTACAAGCACAGGAAGCATTCAGTGCACGAGCGTTTGTTCTGGGTTCTTTGGTTGTTAAGGCAACAGTGAAACTGCTGCTCAAGGGACTGGGGAGTTACTGAGATTGTTACCAAAAAAGCAATGACTTCATTGCACATTCCTCTGAGTCACCTCTGTGAGCCCTGGCACTGAACCAGCAGCACACCTGGGGACATGGGATGAGGGACTTTGCTGCTGTTTTAAGTCTCCAAGGAGCTGGAAACTATTCCAGAGAAATCCTGGGGTAGCTTTTTTAGCCATAGTTGGCAGAATAATTCCCAAGATAATTTAACTTCCTTTTGCACCTAGTTCTGTGGCTTTCAACATGCCCCAAGTTCCCTTCTTTAGTGAACTGAAGCCAGGATGGAGCAGCAGGTTTGCACTGGGAGCTGCTGGCACCCTGGTGGCAGGAATTTTCTGTTTTTGTTTCTCACAATCATCTTTATTCTAATGCTTCTCTGTCCACACTGAAACCACAGTTTAAGAAAGGACTGGATGTGGCACTCAGTGCCATGGTCTGGCTGACAAGCTGGTGTTAGGGCTCAGGGAGGACTCAATGATCTCAAAGGTCTTTTTCAGCCCAGTTAACTCTGGGATTCAGCAGGACACAGAATGATTTTTCTGTTTAAAAAAATACCTCAATAAATCTTGTGTGCTCAGCAGTCAGAAATATTGATTACAAACAAGTTTGTGTTCAGAACTTTTGAGCCTGTGTATATATAATCTACAAATGTACTTTAACCCTTCAAGGTAATCCTTCTTTGTGTATCAGTGTGAACTTGAGCTGGGCTGACAAGAAATCCCTTAATAAGCAAAAACAGCCCAGGCACACCCTGGGAAGAGCAGACCATTGCCAAAGCAGAAGAGAAATTGAAACTGAACTACTTACTGCATTAATTATTACCAAGGAATGGCAATGAAATGTTTCTCATGTCACAGTCAACACCTCAAAGGAGTTTACACAATGTTTAACAACTGTTTAACAACTCTGCTCCCAGCTAAGTGAAAATTTAAAGTGATTTCACTTGCCTCACTGAGAGAATCTGGAAGGCAAGTATCTTTCATTCTAAGTGTCTGCAAAAAATTGACCTGAAAGAAAATGTTCTCAGACAAGAGACAGTGAGGATGTTCAGAGAAAGAAAAGTGTTTCTCATGAGGTACAAATGTCCTACATTATTCTATGGGAGAATTTCTGTAAATGTCTGTTAAGGAACACTCAATTTTGGGACTGTTTTTCACACCATCCCCACCCAAGCAAAGCCTGCCCTCCCCACAGCCTGTCCTCACTGCTGCCTCATTCCCAGGGGGGTCAGGCAAGGAGGGAACAGGCAAGGACAGCCCCAGCAGCTGCCCAGGAGACACAGGAATTCCTGGAGCCTCCACTGTGCCATGGGCACCGAGGCTCTGGGCACACCTGTGTGCAGCAGACACACCTCAGACATTCTTCATCTCCTACAAACCAATTCCAAACCACTCTGCCTGCAATTTCACTATTTAATGTAACAAGGGGGAGGGGCAGGCTGGTGCTCATGGAGCAAAAACTGAGCCTGCAGGAGCATCCCTGTGCTGAGGAGTGGCCAAAACATCTCCCCTGGAAATGCCAGGCCATGGAGAATGCAGAACCTTTGCTCAGAAAAGACAGACACAGATGGGCTTTGGTCAGACAGAATCAGGGGCAGGTTTTACTTTTCACAGAATTTTCTGTATTAAAAAATACATCAGTGAAATCTGTTACAGGCAGGGACAGGACTACCGAGTACACAACGTCAATAGACTACTTTCTGATTTTATTTTTGTTAAATTACTTTTGTAACTGCTAAAAAAATATTTAAAAAAAACCAAACCAACCAAAACAAAACAAAAAACCTGAAATATTATTCAAGGCTGTTGATTCTCATCTCTTGAAATTTTAGTGACAAGCTCAAATATCAGACCCCTGTTACAGAAGATGGATAACTGACCAGAGCTAGATAAAAACCATACAATTCTCCTCTTTAAAAATAGTTTGAGTTTCCAATGAATTTGTGACCACTGGTCATCAGAAACACACACCTAGAGCTCGAGAAAACAGAGATACAGACAGTATCTGATAATATACTGTCCTCTAAACACGACATGGGAACTTTTCTCTTCCAAAAGACTCAGTAACAGCCAAGTCTTAAAACAAAATCTCTCTCAATTTCCAACACTATGACTAAATCTCTTTGGGTGGGGCGGGATAAAAACACACATGGTCATTTTCTACCACAGTTCTGTTGTCAAAAGTAATACTGCATCCTTTGTACAACGCTGCCCGTGTTGCAAAGGTGGAAAGAGAAAGAATGTGTGTGTATTTCTGTTTGAAATGACAAAACCCTCTCTAGATTTGCCTTACAAAATAATCAAAGGAGTAGGGAAAGAGGAGAAAGGAAAGCTGCCTTTAGGGAAATAAACTTTCCGCGCACCACAGTATTTGCTGGGTTAAATGGGCAGGCTGCAGAGCTACTGGGCTGGGGAGGGGATTCTGCACAGAGCCCAGGACATCCCCTCTTGGACATGCCCCAAAAAGTCCCTCGGAAGTTTGACCTACAGCACCTCTTCCAACAGAGCGAGAGCTGGCGCGAGCGCGGAGCGGGAGCTGAGTCTGGCCTCGTGTGACCAGTTCAGAGCAGCCAGAGCTGTCCATTGGGATGGCCAGTGGCTCCTGCCCTCCTAACATTTGATCCCAGTTTCCAAAAAAAAAAAAAAAAAATTTATAAAAGTGTATGTGTAGGTGTATCTATAACGGAAGGTGTCTGCTTGTCTAAACCTCACCCCTTGCTCTCGTATCCTCTGGAAAAGCTCAAGGATCTCCACGTGTTCCTTGGCAGCAAGGGCTGCCAGCCAGCAGGCTGGGAAGTCACCTGAGCCACAATCTAGCTCTCCATGCCCAACAGTGTGAGGGTAGATTTTACACAAGCATTTTCCTTAAAAATATCTCACAACTTTTAAAAATCCTAAACAGATAAAGGATTTATGCACCAATCCAACAGGTGAGTTCCACTTGATTTGTTCTGAGCATGATCGGTGCTACAGGACGTTGGGATTTGCAGCTTACACAGCTTGCTTCCTTCCAGTTCCAGTTTGTACATCCACTGTGGTACAAAATCTGCCTGTAGGTGATATCATCTTGGCTTGATACACATTTTTCCAAAGGCTGGACGTATTCACATTTTGGTGCTTCTGATGTGTATTCAAAGGAAAATACCCCACTGCATTTTAGTCTGATAACTCAATATCAGAGTCCTCTGATTTGACTTTGGCAAGTTCTTCATGTACCTCCCTCACCATAAGAATCCTTGTTAACATGATGTCCAAGGTTCCTGGGTCTATTGGCAATGTGGAATACCACATGGGGCTGTTGGGAACACAGGAGCGCTCGGGCTGCAGGTAGAACACATCACTCCTCTGCTTCACGCTTTCAGAACTGCCAGTGGAAAGGAAACAAGGCTTAGGAACATGGGATTGCATTTACAACCTTATCCAAAGTTTGAGAGTCAGCAAAAAAATCAAAGTTACATTGAGATGGCAACACTGTCTCTCCCTTCCTCCTAGACAAGACTTAAGTTGTTTCCAGGTCACTCAGCATTAGTTGCTTATAAAGATAAAGAAAATCAAAGTAACTTCTTGATAGCAGTGGTTCTTGATAGCAGTGTCATCCAATTAACAGTAAAGTGATAAAGCATTTGACATGCAATCTCTGAGTGAAACTCGTTCTGGGGTTCCAGAGTTGCTGCGTAATGTGGACAAGAGGAAATGGCATCAAGGCTTAGACTGGATATTAGTGAAAATTTCTTCACTGGAAGGGCTGTCCAGCCCTGGCACAGCTGCCCAGGGCATGGTGGAGCATCTCTGGAAGGATTTAACAGCCATGTGTATGTGGCACCTGGGGACATGGGTTATAGTGCCTTTGGCAGCGCTGGGGGAACAGCTGGATTCAATGAGCTTAGAGGGCTTTTTGAACCTAAATTATTCTAAAGCATGGTTTAAGAGTGAGTAAAACTAAATCCCAGCTTGCCTGGCCATGCTGCAATGCTAAGCAATCTGCCTGAAAGGCTGACTGACTCCAAGGCAGCTTCCAGGCTCTGGTAAGATTCTAAAATCTCTAGAGCCAGGATCCCTCCTGCCTGGCTTTGGGATAATCACACCAAAACAGCAAAGGGAATCTGTACTGCTGCCTGCACCACTGCAGAGGCTCAGCTATGATATGTGATAGAGAGCATGAAATGCTTTCCAGCCCAAAAACAACTAAAAACTTCCAATAATGTGCCAGTGAAGACAAGGAAGGTAAGAAGAGGGAGAGAACTAATCTGGACAGCAGCACACACGGTTCTGCTTCAGTAATGGGATATTTGTAGTAAGCTCAGTAGGTACATTTCTGAGAGTGATTTATCTGAGTTTCAGCTGACACTAATGAGATGCTGTTTCATTTTGCATGTGTATTTTCTTTGAAGAGAGAAGAACATCATCTTCCACCTGCTCAAGGATCTAACTGAAGTTTATATAGAAACAGGAAAGAAAAATGATTTATATCTCTGTCCTTGCTCTAGTCTCCTTTCTAACTCCTAAACATAAGTTAATCTCACATCTCAGCAGGCAATATTTATCAGGAGTTTTACCTAATCCACACTTCTGCTACAT
Organism: Anthoscopus minutus; assembly: GCA_013399455.1. NCBI lineage: Eukaryota > Metazoa > Chordata > Aves > Passeriformes > Paridae > Anthoscopus > Anthoscopus minutus. The sequence continues at coordinate 11,166 of VWYI01023207.1, forward strand.
TCTTTCACAAGAAATATGATATTCCTTTGGTATTAGTTTTAATCTCCTCACAAGGATGATGTATGGGAAGTAAGGAAGATGAGGCTGCCATGGGCACTGTAGGAATGTCTCACCTTTATATCCAAGAATTTATTTATTTAAAGAATACATCTTTAACTCTCTTCTTGACTCAACACCAGTAGCAACAACAACAAGAACACCTGTTTGGGGTCTCACAGCAGTGCTGCTGTTGAAATTCCAGTTCTGCTCCCACTGAGGAATTGGGAACTGGGGAGAGGAAGCACAGCACAGGCACAGAAGGTCTGAGTGGGGGCTCCTTGCCTAAATGCCTGTTGCAGTCTACACACAGACCAAAACTCAAGTTCTGTCACTTACCATTTTGATAAGTAAAATTCATAAAGTCGGACTGGACACCGGAGGGGATTATCTGTGTTTTCAGCCATTTCCACTGCTGTTGGAACCTCCTCATCTTCACTGCGTTTCCTTTTGCCTACTGATAATTTATCTGGATAAAAACAGCATCACAGAAGTTCAGTGAAAAGCAGCACCTTCAGAAGCAATGGCTGGCTGGTGTCACAGCCCAGCACCCAGTGGTGACTCTGTATCACCCAAATCCACTCCTTGAACTGGTTCTGTCATGTGTCACCATCCAAGCATGGTCACCTGGTGTGACCTGCTGGGTGGGCAAAGGACTGCACATCCTACAGGCCAGGTCCACAGCCCATTCCTCATCTAGAAAGCCCACAAGAACTAGCAGGAAAATATGTAGGATATAATTTTACTTATTAAAGTAAATGCATTAATGTAATGCACTGGAACTATGAACTGAAGAAACCAAAAAGATCAAAGACTTCCCTTTCCCAAATGCCAAAATTAACTGAGAAAGAAAATCTCTGTGTCTTTGCCTCTGAGTGCAAGCCCCATACTGTACTCTACTGGGGCTGCCTGGTCTGTTCCCCACACAGACACAGGACAAATATGGGAATCAGAAAGGTACAATAAAGGTCTGGACCTGCAAAAGTCAAGATTATGAAGTGCTGAGAAAAAGACTTCAGAAAAGACCTTTAACTCTTGCAATATTAACAGAGCTTTGTGCAAGCTGAGGATGTTATGAAAGACTATTAAACAAATTTACAGCCAAATCAGTGACACCTCCTTTGTAAGCTTTTCCTGGGTGCCTTGGCTGATTCAAAATGTCTCTTTAAAGCAGTGAAAAATACTGCAAATGTATTCAGGATAACAGCATATGCTTAGCTCTGCTTACTGCAGAAGGTATTTCTCCCCAGACCTTTTTAAAACACAAGCAGACAATACAAAAGCACAGAATTCTCTGATTCTGTAATTCAGATCACACATATGTGACTGCCCAGACACCAAGGATCAAAGAGCACTCACCTGATTCTACCTCTTGTTTTGGAAAGGGTGGGAAAAAACGTAAATATGTCATCTTAGTATTGTACTTCAGAGTTCGGGTACGCCTCATGACATGGGCAAAGGACAGTTTCAGGTGCTCACTGACATTCTTTAGTTGGAAGTATTTGGTGTTGAAGAACAGAAGGGTGTTCAACAAAACAATGGGGGAATATGCACCCAGCTGCTTACATTCCCACAAGTGTTCCTCTTCAATTCTTGAGAACATATAACCTACAAAGAATGGGCAAAGAAGAAAAGAAAATAGTTACTGGTACATATAAATCCTCTTTCAGCTAACCTCTATTAAAGAGCCATATATCAAATCAAATTCACACCTATCATCAGCAACTGTAATCCAATAAAACCAGAATACTGCATGCACAAACATAAGAGGGAGAATGGAGAACCAAGCTGTAGAATAGCATGATCTTCCAATACCTGAAGAGAAGGATAAAAAAGAACTGCAGAGACCAGCAGATTCTCACTAAGTTCTAATTTCACTGTATTAAACCCCAGTCAGCCAACTGCAACAATGTGTAATTCCTACAACGTGAAGTATGAGTTTAAAACGTCCCATTTTGTGTATAAATAGCCCATTGTAATTATCCTAAGTCAGCTAGGAAAGAGACATATGGGGGCTTAGAAGAAATATGTTGTTAAAAAAATATCACTGTGTGCAGAAAACCATAGGTAATTGAATAATTTCTGTATTAAATCAAAAGTTCATTTTTCTAAATGAAAAGACAGTTATGGAGTTGCCAACATTACTCAAAATTTCACTGATACTCTGAAATGCTGCGTGCTCACAGGGCTGATGTCCAGCTCTATAAACCACATAATCAGACTTGAAAGCCAATTAAAAGTATCTGCAGAATTTGGGAAGTCTTAATTTGGGAGTTGAGACAAGATTCCAATGATTTGCTAATGTGATCCCCAAACTCACCAGGAGTATTTCCAGTACTAAAAGGGAAACATAAGAGCAACTCTGCACAGATTTTGCAGTATCTCATCTCAAATACAGTATTAAATTCTGGCTACTTGTACTAAAAAAAGAGCTAAAATTTGAGGGAAGAAGAAAATTAATGTGTTGAGTGCCAGAAAGGAAATCCTTTTTTTCCTAGGATTGATCAGAAGCAAAGGTGCATTTAAGTGTAATCATAACTGGTAGAAACAGACATAAAATCCATAGTGTAGAGAGGGGAGACTAAATGTGAAAGCCTCTGATCACATTCTCTTCCTGGCTCTGAGAAAACATTAATTTATGATACAGTTTTGTCATGCAGCTACATAAAGGAAAAGAATTTTCCTACCATTTGGAAGAATTGTAGGTTCCCAGATTTTCAAAAGTTTTGTAAGTTCAATCATAAATCTGGAATAGGGCTCGGTGAAAATGTTATCTATTCTACCATTCTCAAAAAGGTACTACAAGAGAAAAACACAGGAAGACAAACAGTTTATGATTATATAACATTGTAGAGAAGATACATCCCAGTGTCTTATGGTGCCAAACACTTTGGTGAAATCTCAGTCATTAAAACTGCAAATTAAATTTTCTGCAGGGACTGGGACCACTCCAATATGATAGGAGAGATCTAGGCAAGAACCATGGTTAATATTTCAAGCTTTAGAACTGTTTTTTGCAAAATCATCTTCCTTTCAATATTCTGAAAGTCTGCCTATACAAACCAGAATAGTTATTGAGTATTTTTCTGTTGAAAAGAATTTTACATTTTAATATCTCCTGACAAAAAACACAGGCTGCTGAAATTGCTCAACTTGCAGCACCAAGGAAGAAAAGTTCCTTGAACTTGTCAAGGAACAGTTTTAAAAAGTTTTCCATAAGTCAGGAGCTTGTATCAATAAATAAGTCAAAAGTGTGACAAAAAAATCCCTGATACTCCTATCAGTGGCACTTTGAATTTTAACTCTTTCTACATTTTGTCCAAGTATAGCAATGAAAAGAAAATTAAGATAATTCCATGTCTCATTAAATAGGTTTTACATCAAAATAGCATTTGACTCTTTATCTCAAAATTACTGTTTCAGAACAGGACCAAGCAGGCTGTTCTTAAGGAAACAGAAATGTACTGAACACTGAGTTTTTAACATTAATTAGCATTCTTCTAGGTTTATGCTGCTATTGATGCAAGGCTTATTAAAGACTTACTACATTACTCTTAGTATTCACTAATTACAATGCAGTTATTCCCAATGTATTCTCTCTGTAAATTCTGCCAACACAACAGGTATCTGTCTTGTCATTGAGAATTCTTCTTGGGCAGCCTCTTCCACATAAAGTCACCTACTGGAAGAGCCCTGTGCAGTTATTTTAGATCTAACCCATTCCATCTCAGGACAAGGATTTCTGAGGAGCAAATCTTTCCTGCACAGGAAAAATGTTCAAAAAAGTTCCAAATCCAAGTACTTGTATCTAGGTAGAACCACTCAGCCCCCACATCACACTCCTTTAAGGACAGAAGAACTTGGTCACTGTGACCATAAGGAAGTCCAGAAAAATGGGTGATGTATGAGACTAAGGCAAACAATGGAACACAAAAAAAGAGACATTCTTGCCTCCTCTATAAAGCTGCTCTGTGGGACAGTGGATGTCCCATAGGTACCCAGAGCAAGTTGTGGATGTTCTCAGCAGTCCCCAGGTCCCAGAGTTACCTGCTGAATTCCAAGGCACAAGTATAAGATGCTGTCAGGGTCATATTTTTCTCCGTTTGGTCTCCGCACCTCTTGAATAAACTGGCACAAGCCAAAACTCAGCTCAGCAAATGTGCATGAGAGAATGTCCTCCTTGAGCTTCACGGGATGAACTGGGGCCAAGGAAATTATTAGAAAAATTAATTCAGCATATTAAATCTTCCCACATTCCCTATTATTTCATGTAGGCAGAACTCCTAAATTCCTGCCTCATACATGAATTACCCTGCATGACTAAATGGTGAACTCCTTCCTACCTGTTGGCTGAGAACTGAATGATTTGGCCAAAAAAACCCAGACCAGCTGCATGTGCAATCAGTACAAACATTACAACGAGTGCTGAGGCTGTAGGAGCTCAGACATGTAAATCTTTGGGAGTCTGATGAACCCAAAATGTGGGACAGCAACGGCTGCAATGAGCTCGAGGCAGCCTGGGGCAAATAATTGGGTTTTACCCCTCCAGCTGGACTCTCACCAGAGCCAGAGAAAGACCCAGAGTGTTTCTGACATGAGTTGAGTGCAGCATATCCCACATCTTAAAGGAAGAAGGAAGGAAGAGTTCAATGGGACATGCAGGGGGTTTGGAAAGGGAAGCAACACAACCAGGAACTGACTGACCAAATGATGTGCACTGAAATCTCCAGGCTTGGCTGCTCCACACCTCAGAAGTGCCTGCCTGGGAATAAGCAGGGAACCATTCTGGGAGTGGGCACAGCTTCCTGGAAATGAGTGTAATATTTAGTTCCTAGGCCTCAAGAAGAAAACACAGTAACTCATGTGACTACTCCTCTTCTGGGAAATAAACCCCAGCTGTTCTCATAGAGTGACAACAAAAATTCCAAGTAAGAGATGATAAATTAGATTTCATCCTAACTAGAATTTTTCCCTTTGGGAGTCTTTCTTGTCTAAGTCCTGCCATGCTTAGTTCTTTACATTTTAAATGTATTTATTATGGTTTGGTCTCTTCCCCACCATTCCCAAAGAGCTCAATTCTATTCCTAATTTAAATTCTCTGCTTGACTCTGAAAATTTGCCTACAAAACTCAGTGCACTGATGTAAGATCTGAGACCAGGGAAAAGAAGAATTGGACAATGTCAAATCCTAGTTCTGCCGGGCTTTTGTAAAAAAAAAAAAATTCATCATTGGAAAAATAAACAAAATTGTATTTAATTGTCATTATTATCTATCACCCCTGTGACACATGAGAAGCAATAAAGTTAGTTTCAGGTAGGTCTCAGCACAGAATGGGCAGACTTTTGAAATGTTTCTTTCCAGCTGTGAAGTCTAGAAATAAGGCGTTAAGATTTTGATATTGGATCACACAATTTTTTTACAGCAAACAGTTCTGCTGACCAACAAATACTTTGGGAATGTGCCAGCTACAGATAAAATGTATGGGGCCAAGTTTCTGTTGTGAACTTGGAATTATGGTGTGATAAATCTGTAATTTCATGGTTCTATAATATTTCAGAAAAGCTCTGCATCTGTGCTTCAAATGAAGAACTGCTGTGCCCAAAGGAAGGCAAAGTGGAGATTTCTAATGCATTAGAGTCTTTTTTTAAAGGAAGCAGATCAATTAAGAATGTAATAGCTATGACTTTTAAATGCACAGACAGATGCACAACAGAATTCTATAAAATATGTTCTCCACTCACAGGTATTGCAAAACTCAGTGATATCTAATCCTAATTTTTACTTAACAATGAATCAAGCTAAGTGCTCTGCAACTAAGTATTTCTGTTTCCACTGAGAGACAAATTTACCTGAAAACTTCAGGTCCCCTTGTTCCTCCTGTGCATTTTTCCACTGGACCCAGTTTTTCCAGGCATTTACCCCATACATGTACTTTAGGGTCATCCCAGAAACAGAGCAGCCAGGGTAGGAGCCCTGCATCAGATTCCGGGGCTCCACAGCAACCACTGACTTCTTCCGTCCCTACAGGCAAGCAAAGACATCCAAAGAAAGCAGCATTTAATCAGCTCCTCACCCATGGATGGCTAGATTAGGGCACATGGTGTTGTTATTTCAAAATGTAAGGGATTTGTGTTCCAGAAGTATTTCCTTACCCGTCTTTTTGGCTGTGGGAAGCCATCCCTGTGTCTCCGTCTTGCCCGTGAACGTGATTGTAAAGCTGGTCCTTTACTGAGAGGGTCAAATGAGTCTGAAGTCAAATCAACACCATGAAGAGTTTAATCACATGATTTAGCAGCCCAGGTAGAAGTGTCACTGTCACTGAGATACTATGGAACACCTTACAGCTGACAATCACCTCTGTATATTCATATAATCCTGAGGTTTGACTAATTAAGCAATCTGTGCACTTGCTGTATAAAGATAGCAAATTCTCAATTGGACAAAAAAGCCCCTAAAACACTGGGTGTATTTATTCAGGCAAATATGATCTTAGCTGCCACTCACATGGATTATACCCAGGGACACTGAAGTGATGAATTCAAAGAATGCAAGCAAGAACTTCCTGCTACTCCTGTCAGGGGTTCTGCAGAGTGCTGTCTTTAAGGACAGCAGTAATAATCCAAAAATACTAAATCTTTTGTAGAGCTGATCAACTATTGCAGCTTTAAACATCCACTGTCACTACATGTAAACATACAAGCAGGCTGCTGGGACAATGTTCATGCAGAAAACTGTGTGTGCTTTTATAAAACAGTGAGTTTTTCTTCACATGACACTGACCTGATGGGAAATCTGCCTCCAGGTCCTGTTCCACATCACCTTTGGAGAACTGCTTGAGTTCTGGATCAGGTTCTGGCAGGGCATTGGATCGTAAGGTGTAGTGATTTAACTCCTCCTCCCAGCTGTGTGGAGTGGACACTGCTTCTGATTCCAGATCTCCACTGTACGTGCTGCCTTGGTCTGCAACAAGAGGAACCACAGGGACCATATGCCAGAGGAAAGGCAGAACCAGGAATTTGCAAGAAAAGATGCAGCAGGATCAAAATCCATTTGCAAAATTAAAAAAAAAAAAAAAATTCTGACTGACCTTTCTCAAATATCTTGGGGTCCAGGAAAAGCTCGTGCTCGGATGTTTGAGATCCTTTAAAAAAAAGGAAATCTGTATCCACACATGACTGACAGCTTGCACAACTAATATAAAATACTTTGAAGAGCAAAAACCTATGTATTGGGTCATAACATGAACACAACACATGCTGCACCTTCTCCTCTACTGGGGTTCTCCTAACAGCTTTCTACCTTGGTCATGCTATTGCAGGGAAAGCAGAAATGTAGAACTAACGTAGCTTTGCTTCTCCAAAGGCTCCCATCCCTCCCTGTTTGTTATCTGAATCATCTGTAGACCAGTAGGATATTTTATTTACCTCTTTCCAGCTTGTTTCACTTTCATTACATGGATTGGTTGCTATCCTACAAACTCTGACCTGCCTTACCCTTAAAGAATTCCTCATTAAAAGCCTGATAGGAAAAATTTCTTTTAAGGCAGCTGCTCTGTCTTCTTGATTTTGACTCCTCTTTCTAACACATGATGTATAATCTGGAGGTTTCTACTTCTAGTAACCTGTTCCTGTCACCACAAGTCAAATCAGCATCTATAATCAGGAAAAGGGAAATTTCTGTGGTGAGAGGACCTTCACCTCACTGGATTTCATATACCTTTTAAAGCCACCACCTACCACCATGAGAGTGTGTTTTTTCTCTCTCTGTATCTTCTGCCATCATTTCTGCCATCTGAAGGAGATCAGCTTCAAATGGATTAATGGAAATCTTTTCCTTGTTTTCCTGAATACTTTCAATGATCTTGTCAGCATTATCCGGGGTAGTTGGGATGAGCACAGGAACTGGTACCTATGGAACATATGGAAAATATCAGAACATTGTTAGGGGTGAAGGGAAACAGCAAATACACAAGGAAGGTCCCTCCCATTTAACCTTATGTATATTTTAGGACTACTAAAATGAAGTTAAAAATTACTCCAGACTGGACAGCTCTGAACTCTCCCTACAATTCAGTAGTTTTTACATGACAAGGTTTAACCAAATACAATGTAATAAGGAAAGAAATAGGCTTCAAGGACTCCAAATGTCACTTGCATGACCTAACACAACACCCAGTGACACAGTGCTGGACACAAAACAAGCCTGTAAACCCCTGCCCTCTGTAGAGAACTGCAGCACAACTTACAGGTACTGGTATCCCCAGTGGAACTGGGGTGTACTGGGTGTAGAGGTGAACGGGCACTGGCACAAACACTGGTACAGGAACAGGTACCACAATGATCTGGGGTTGAGCAGGTGCTTCTTCTTCTGTTATACCAAAAACAGAACAAACCAAAAATTGTTGGAAAATACCATACAACAACCTGAAAACTAGCTAAGGTTTTATAATACATTCAGAAATACTGCCTGTTACATAAATCATGTATTACCCTCTCAACTGCAGTACAGATAATTCCAACAAGGGTAGGAGATCAGACACCCACCTGTCTGGCATTCTTTGTTTTGTGTGTGAGGTTTGCAGGAGGTGGCCTTAGTCTGGGTGATTGGCTTACACAATAAAGCTTTGTTTTTCAGAAGCCTGGGTGGTTTTGATGATGGGAGCTTTAGGGCATCTGTCTGGGTACTTGCCTGTTTGGAAAACACAAATGAGGGTTGAGTCAGGTTGGTTTGAAGAATAACTTAAGACTAGAGTTTTTTCTCTACTAGGGGAAGCTGAACAATTTGGAACTGTAATTGCTGCTAAAAATGATCATTTAAAAACTACTGCAAAATAAGCTTGCTTATTTGGTGCTTTCTGGTCTCTATCTCAATTTACTTTGCTCCAACAATAATGTTGTTTAAAGGTAATTTTGCTAATAAAGCTAATTTTGTTAACAGTGCAGTGAACAAATCCACAAGAATATTTGGTCTCTGTAGTCAAATAACCACTATAAACTTTTGACCTTGGAATTTTACTGATGGCAGAGATATAAAGAGGAATTATGTTAGGATACTTTTGATGACTACAAGTCTGGCTGACATAGACATCGATAAAACTGAGTAAACAAATGTGAAACCACTGAAAACAAATAAATGTAAAAAATGAACAGCAATGCTGGCAGCAGCAGTAGAATTTCCTGATACACACAGACTGACTATTCATCCTTGTACTAATTCCATGTCCTTCTAACTGTAATTTTCAGTCACGCATTCAAATAACAGGATCTATTTCAAGAGGGAAAACTCACTCTAATCCGTAAGTGACACTCCAGCTAAAAGCAAAGCTGTCACTCTTCCAGGAGTTAAAGCTACATAAAAGCATCTCTGTATTTTAGGAGAGTTGCAAGATGTTGCACCACATACCTCAAAGAGCTCAAGAATAGGAACTCTTAAAGAGCTCAAGAACAGGAACTCTCAGTTATCCCCAGGCAAGTGGTGGCAGTGGTTCCCACAGCTCTGTTACCACACTGCCAGGGCGTGGGGAAGGAAAACGAAGCTGCAGGAGCTTGGTCACATCAGTCCCAGCAGCCCAGGCTGGTTCCCTCTTCCCAGGTTGGTCCTTTTGCCATCCTATCCCACTTCTGGGCACAAAAGGCAGCCTCGAGTGCAGAAGCCACACATTAATTACTTGGGAACCACAGGTTCCTCAAGAGCCACAGCCTGACAAGTTTTAAAGCATCCAATCTGTCAGTGGACACAACAAGACTTTTGTAGCATGTAAGTTCTACCAATTTTTTAAAAAGCACTGCAAGCTGGATGAATTTTAAATCCCAATCAAAAATTAGTTACAAAATGATGGTGCCAAATTCCTAGATACTTTACTTGTTATTGATATAATCTGGGCAAACCTGAGAAGTCTCTTGAAAAACTTACATCTCCTATTGTTTTTGCTGTCACAGTAGGGACTGCACCTGTGAAGGAAAAAAACCATACAGTAACATGTCTACTTATCACCAAGAACCATAATCCATAATCTGCCAAGGTCAAGAAAAAGAATTCTAATTAAAACACATTCCCTGATGTATGTACATAAATTTAAGTCATCGTTTAGACCTAGATAAAGGAAGGACAAATGCAATCACCTGCACTGATGTGAAGCATAATGATGAAGTGGCCGCTGCTCTCAGTGAAAAATAAAATCCCTGAGCAAATATAAATGTTCAGGAATAGAGATGTAAAAGTACAGGCACGGTATTCAGCTGCCTTACCCTGTAAAACATTGTTGGAGTTAACAGTAGGCTGGGCAGCTGGGGTGCTTGCAAGGGACACCACGTTTGCTATGACAGGGGTTGAGTCCTTTCTTAAAGAAGGAGGGCCTGAGGAGGAGGCTGGTGCCATGGAAAGGTTTGCTGGACACAGTGGACAGAAGAAAATGAGAATAAGCAGTAAGATAATTGAGAAAAAAAGCATTTCTGAAACAACACCCACCCTTCAGATCTGTCTCCAGATGAGAGAGGTTGCTGTGTGAGAAGGGGATGTAGGTGTGAAGCTGCAGAATTTCAGATTAAACAGGAGCTGGTTCCACAGGCAAACCAAACAAGAAGAGAAAAGAGCTCCCACCAGTGTAAGCAGCAGATGTGCACCAAATTGAAACGATGTGCACCAAGCTGGCCTGGTGCACACTAAAAAGTTCCAGTTAGTATTTTATGATTTTGGATACCTTATTCTTGCAGCCACCATCACTCAGTGGGAAGTCATGCCCCTCTTTAGGATCAGTGATATTCCTGCCTTTTGCTTCCCTTTCTCTTCCTGTCTTTGTATCTCATTCCCTACAGAAACCCACAATTCCTGTTCCTGCAGGCTTTATTCCTACCCTCATTCCCATTCTACCTGATCAAGGAAACAGCTACAGCACTTTTTAACCTTGGCACTGATACTTCCCAAGAATCAACACTTAATGACACAGAAATGGGAACTCTTCATATGCCTACAGACTACACAGAAGTGACTAGTTTAAGTGCATACATAGAAATCTCTATTTAAAACCATTAAGTCTACAAATTTCACCACTTGATTGTTAAAAGAATATTAAATTAACATTCTGCCATATTTTCTGGGTGTTATGAAGACAAGCTAGATGTAACAAGGCAAGCTAGATGTCTGCATTAGGTTATCAGTCCATTTTAGGCCCTCAGGCCTTTGTTTCATTAAAGTGATTGAAAGCAAATGCTTTCAAAATTTGTTTGGTACACAAAGCAATTGCATTTTCTATCTATAGAAGTTTGAAATGGTCTCAAGAAAGAGCAATCTAAACTACAGCCCACTCAACAGCACCAGACAAGCCCCCCAGGAGAAGACAGATCTTAAGAGAGTTCACTGAAGTGAGTTTGCAGATAAAAATCCATTTCACTACCCCACACACCAAAAGGCAATACCATCCCCAGCCTGCTTTACCTGTGTTGTTTGGGAGTAGAGGGTCAGAAACACCTTGCTGTTTACAGAACAACAGAATACAAAGCAGATTGCAAAAATGCTTCATCTCCCCTTGCCATTTTATGGACTCGTTGAGTTTACCTTGTCTCTTACAACCATCACACTTTGCCATCTAGGAAAACAGAGTGAGGAAGAAATTGAACACACTTGGAAACACGAACAAGGGGTATACATATAAAAATCTAGGGGATGTGAGAATATTGCTTACCTGGTAAAACAAAACTGTGAATTTAGACATGCACTCCTCTGAACAAAATTCCTCCCTTTTATCCCCAAAATGATTCTGGACCAGTTTGGGGGAAGTCTGTAAACAGTAACTGCACATTTTACAGTGGGTTCCCCAGCGCTTAGCCAAGTCGTGTTTATAGAGCAGTTTACAAACTAAAAGAAAAACATCAAAAACATTCTTTAATACCAATGTGACAATCCCTCAGCACTCCTAATGCCTGTATTTAGTGATGTCTGTAATAATTCATTGAAACATACCATTAAAATGTAAAGTGTGAACAGGGTTCTCTGCTCCTAAATCTAAAACACAGATCCCTAACTTAAAAATATTAGATTTCTTTAAGTATTACTGATAACTTTAAGGCAAAACACTTGTGACTTGATTTCTCTGAGACAGGGTTTTGCCCTTTCTTACCTTCACTACAGAATGTTCTATCTACGCCTGAGAATCTCACAGTCTCCTTGATAATTTTCTCAAACCTGCAGTATTCACACAAAGCTGTCATATTGCTCTTCTTCTTATACTCATCACAGCAGGTCTTCCCGCAGAACTGGAACATTTTACCCTGCAACACAGCCAGAATGTTTTGGTTTCAGTGTTTGAATGAGTCACATCTCAAATAACACATTTAAATTGTTAATAGAAACACAGAAGAGTATTTATACCCTCAGAAATCAGCAACAGAGCATTGGCAAATGAGACTCCCCATTTAGTTTTATAATAAAACAAAACTTCCTGCAGGAAGCCCTCACCAATGTGCTTTGTCTTTGGATTAAAAGAAGCATCCCTGGGTCCCAGAGAGAGGGATGTGTTTATTCAGACAGGTAATCATTTGGTTTGGGGCTTTTTTTTAAGTTCTTTTTTTTCTGGTTTTAAGACCATAGAGCTAGTATCAGTATTAATTTGATACTGGTTAAACCAAATCAGTTTCAAAACCCTCCACAGCAGGTCTTTGCAAGCAACAAAGCAGTACTGACAGACCAATGCACATAAACTACAATTTTTTGAGTTTCTTTTGTGAAAAACAAACAAACAAACAAACCAAAAGAACTTTGAAAGCCCTGATCTTTACTACCTTGTAGTCAAGTAGTTCTGGTTTGGTGGCAAACAATCTGTTACAGTGCTGACACTTGATTTTCACAACAGAGCGGGTAAAGGTGACCTGCTGGCACTGGGCAGCCAACCTCTGGAGCCCAGCTGCAGCTGAGGTACTCGTGGAGCTGGGGGACACAGTTGAGGTGGTGCCAGTGGCTGAGACCACTGTCCCCGAGGAGATGCTCACAGTGACCTGGCCCTGAGACAGGGGCACCACCGAGGAGTTCAGTCCTGCAGGCTTGTTGAATAGATTCTGTGGGAAAGCAAACAGACAGGATTTACTTTACAGGGTTACATCTTGCACCTGGGTATTTCCACTATCAATTTAGCATTCTGTTAATTCAGCTAAGAAGAAATCCTAGATGTCACACCTGAAAAGCTACTACACAATTGTAGCTGCAAAAATTGCGTATGCTCCCATCTGACATAGCCAAGTGATACTGAGGGTTTGCTGAGATTTTACAGCTGTTGCACTGAACTTGAACACCTGAGGGTGAAACAGAGAAGAAAAAGTGATTTATGCAACATCAAATTGTATTGCAGCTAATTTTGCAACGTGCATACAAAAACAGAGTCTGAATGATGAGTCAAGGCACAGACAGAAGCCCGAGACGACGTTTCCACAGATTCACAATTAGACACTGCAGCTGCTGTGCCTGTTGCTTGCCAGAATTTAATTAATCTCCCAGTATCCCTAGGATGTCAGTAAGCATTTTTCTATTTCCACATGAAAAATAGCTGAAAATGTTTGCCTAGCTCCATGCAATGCTGGGCAGAGGTAATAAAGCTGCTCAGCCCAGGGAACAGGGGGCAGAAGAGTCTCATGTGCCAGTGGTATGGCACATGTCCACACAAGAGGCCAGCCTGGCTGGGAAACCCACCAGCTGCACTTACAAGAGTAAGAAAATAGATTTAAAATTGGTTATCACGTTTAAGCCCCCTAAAACCAAAACTGTAATAGCTGTACTGTCGCTGCTACACTCTTTCCTTAAAAGAAAAGCCACTTTCCATGCCCCCCAAAAAAGATTATCAATCTTAACTTTCATGACAAATGAAGTCAGGACATGAGCCACATGGAATTAAGTTTCTGTAGAAGTAAAAGACTTACCCGAAGAAGTGACCATTTTTACTCTGTATGCTGACAAACAGTTAACAGAACAAAACAGATCTGTCTTCCCCAAGTTATTTGTGCTCTCCACCATCTCAGCTGAAGATCTCAGAGATTTACACAGTGTGCAGGGTGTAATTTTAGCTGACTTCTGTGGAAACACAGAAACTGGTTGTTCATTTGAAACTTGGCATTTTTTATTCATCTTCCAGCGCACTTGGAAACTGTCACTAATGTACAATTATAAAATGTGTTGGTGTGCTTGAAACAGCACTTGCTTTAGAGCTGTGTTATTTATGGTGCAGATTCACTGATTTGAGCTCTGGTTTGAGCACCTTCCCAGGCCACTTTAACCAGCAGCAAGCTGTCTGGGTACTGCAATCACTCCCACTGGTTGTACTAGCACAGATCAGCACCCTGTATCAGACAACTTCCAACATCCTGCTGAGGATTCACATTTTGCTTCTGGTTTTTAATGCACCAGCTCTGTAGGTAAACAATATTCCCACTGAAGAGATGAGGAAACAAGGAACAGGGAGAAGCAGGTCCCCTAATGATGTTTGATAGCAAAATGGGAAAGAGATCCATCTGCTAGTAGTAATAACAGTTTTCAGAGTGTGGTCTACAAACTTCTTTTGAAGAGAGACACAGGAAAAAGCCTGACTTTCACAGACACATTTTCTGTTGTTAAGATTTTTTCAAGTTTGGAAAAAAATTTGAGAATTAGTGCACCAGATTATTTTAGTATGACAGCCTTAAAAAAGCACTTTGTTCTATCACCAGCTATTCCAGCTCCTCACAGGACAGAACACAGTATAAGCTTTTAGGGATCTAAAAACACCCACAAACCTCCAGAAACTATCAGAATGTACCTGACAATTGAGCTGAATGCTGTTTAAAAATCAATTTAAAATAGATTTGACTTAACCTGATAAGCTTTGAACATACTGTTATTTTCAAGAGAATTACCACATATGGGGCTTTGATGTGTGATATAAAAACAGCATGAAAATGCTTCCAGCTTATTTAATTTTATTTCCAGATTTGTTTCAGAGGACAACTAATTCTGAAGGTAATTTTCTGGATGAAATACATTTACTGTAATATTTTTTTTAAAATTCATTAGGCATTTCTTGACTGAAGTGGTCTGGATAATGGGACAGCAGAGCCAAGTCACAAAATGAAGTTCCATTCTTTTATCAGAGGGCAATTTGTCCTAAAGTAATTGCATTAAAACAAATAATTCAAAAATAATTGAGCTATTATAATAAATTAAGGTTCTCTTAAATGCTCAGGTCTTCAATAATAAAAAATAAATATGAAAAATTTGAAAGTTAAAACCATAATTATCAACTAATTACCACTTCTCCTCTCCAATTAATTCAGAGGCTACAATTTAATAAAGAATACTCTTTAAGGAGCATCTCAAGGCTGAAAGCAGTCACAGAGGCCTGCTGCTGGGGGCCCCACCATGTCTTTTCCCACACTGGAATTCTCTGGTAGCTGGTCCAGTGGTGAGGAAAAACCAGAGTAACACATTTGGGCAAAGATTAAGCAGCAAATTGTTATCCCTGGAAGTGTTCAAAAGCCACTTTGACCTGCGACACTTTGTGATATGGTTTAGTGGGCATTGGGATATTTGGTTGAAGGTTGGACCTGGTAATCTTGAAGGACTTTTACAACCTTAATGATTCTGTTATCCTTGAAATGACAAAAACAGTTACCTTACACCAATACAGTGTAATAATCAAACACCTAAAATCTAATAAAAAATTAGATGGATTCTCTTTTTAGTATTCTGTCCAAATATAAAATCATGGAATCCCAGAATGTTTTGGGTCGGAAGGGACTTTAAAGCCCACTCTGTTCCACCCCTTGCCACGGCAGGGACACCTTCCCCAATCCCAGGCCACTCCAAGCCCTGTCCAACCTGGCCTTGGACACTTCCAGGGAAGGGGCAGCCACAGCTGCTCTGGGTACCTGTGCCAGGGCCTCCCCCACTCCCATGGGGAAGAATTTCCTCCCACTATCCCATCTAACCCTGCCCTCTGGCAGTGGGAATCCATTCCCCCTTGTCCCATAAGTTGTACCTGCTTGTAAGCTGTCACACATCCAGAACTGCAAAACTTTTTGGACTGTCCCTCTATCTGCATGACGTGACACTGGCCAGAGCCAGTGTAGCAGTATCCTCCACAGTATTCACAGCAGTTCATGGTCAGGTTGTTGGCCGAGCGGAACTGGGAGAAACAGGCATCGCTGCAGAGCTTGTGCACCACGTTCTGGTAATTCACCTCGTGCCTGATCTGTTAGAAAAGGAATATTCAGCAAGGACACAAGGAATGTGTGCTCATCTCTGAGACAGCTGACATGGTGCCAAAGTCTGGGCTAGCTGTCCCAGAGCAGCTCCAGATCTGGATGCCAGGAGCTGAACCTCAGAGCTGCTGCTCTCCAGCCCTTGCCAGCTGCCAGCACAAGGAGGGAAAGAAGTGAGGAGGAGGCTCTCAGTTTGGGTTGCAAGGAAAAGCTTAATTCTCAGAAGTCAGGCACCGAGAAGCTCCAAAGATGTCTGCATGGGATTATATCTGGGGGCGGTTCAAGGGGAGGGCGCAATTCTTTGACCAGTGGGGATCTGGGAGGGAGGAGCACAGGGAGGGGATTACAATTGAGGCACCAATAAGGGAACCCAGGGGGCGGGAACAGCTCACACAAACCAACGGGACATCGAACCAGGGGATTGACAGGGAACTTTCCAGACCAAGGGGCTAGTACAAGGGGATTGACAAGCCAATGGGAGGGGTACTTAACAATACAGAGAGTAGTTGAACCAAATACAATGAACAAAACCACACCAAAACAAGAGCAAGTTGTGCAGAGCTAAAGAAATTCAAATGAGGAAATGGCCATTACCACTGCATTCTTCTGGCACATGCTGCACTTGCTGGAAATGCTGTTGGTGTGGATAGTGACAATGGGTTTCCTTTTCAGTTCATATGTGGACAGGCAAGACTGGCTGCAGAAATCCTTACTGGAGTCTGTGTTGTCAAACTGGGCAGTGATTACATCCTTTGGATTTAGAATTTCTCTATGGAAAAAGGAAAACAAACACAGAGATAAAGGATTATTGTTTGGTTTATGTCAACTTGCTGTTCTTGCTTATTCTGGAGACTAAACATGCTCCTGGAGAAGGTGGATCCATTTCATTTAAACTTTTATTTTTTGCTAAGTATGTGACTTCCATTTTTGCTTTCCTAGAAAACAAGTGAGAAGTACAATTCTTAAGTAGGTATTTGGTGGAACATTTTGTATCTGGACTTAGGAGTGGCCTAAAAAACCCACAAGTTCTAGCACTGAATTTTTTCTAAAAGGACTTGGAGAAAGCAACTGTGCTGCATAGTCTTTTTTAACAAAAAAAGAAAGCAACAAAATTTAGAAAGCAGGATATGTTGAATAATTCCTTTTAGCAAATAAGGGGGTATAGAAAAGAGTGAAAAATTAAAGGCCACAATTTCTAACCACCATTAGTTTGGTCCACCATGGTCTGATGAGTATTTAAACCTTATCTCTCATCCAGAATTTTGTTTATTTGTTACTGGATTTAACACACTGAACTTTCTCCTTATTTCTTCTCTCTTTCAAAACAGTCCTTCACAGAAAAGTTTTGAAGCCCTGAAGTCAGAAAACTAGGAAAAAATACTTATATTATCTCCTTGCTTGGAAGGATGTCTCCTTCTCACTTGTCCCATCCAACATAACTAATTTTTCAACAGAATAAATACAAATTGCAGCCAAGACTTCTAAACTTTGTTACAAGGCCTTTTCATACTAAGGCAGCAAGTGAGAAGAATAATTAATTAATTGAAGTCTCAAGTTTAAATTCAGTTTTCCTTGTAAAAATTGAAGTAATAAATTTGTTGTTGAAGAAACAATGAACAAAGCAGAATCCCTTTGGCAAAGTAACTTAAATAACTATAAATAATACATATGAATAGATCTCTATAAACAAACTGTGGCACAATCAGCCTGGAGTGAATGCATAGCAATGACATCTTACAGAGTCAGCCACAAAGGTCTCCTTTGGCTAATCTGGACATGATATAAATGAACAAAAAAAAATTGTAACAATTAAAATGTTTTCAGAGATGAAGATTTGTGACTGTGCATCCAGCAGGACTGGGGAAAATTTAGGTATTTTCTAAATTATCTTGTCCAAATAGGCTCAAAAAAGCCCAACCTCACCTTTCTACTTTAGGCCTAGGTAGAAAGTAACTGATTTGGGTGCTAAAACTCCCATTACCTAAAAAACTCAATAAATTTAATGTCTCTACATGTTTTGAAAGCAGCAGGGATGTAGTTTGAAAATCTAAGACCTACAGAAATCTAAGATCACGCAATAGAACCTAAAGGAAAAGTTAATTTTTTTTAATCTAAGGAAATATTCTGCCTTGAATACATTAACTCACCCATGTTTTACTTCATTTTAGGGATTCATAAATCTATTTCTGTCTAGCAGAAATAATGCATAAAATACTTTTTGAAAATGTCCTCTTGTTAGTAGTTTTGAGGGTGCAATGACATTTTGAAAAGGCAGAAAGATGTGGGACCTTTTAAAATACAGTTTTTCATATTTGACTCATTTAAATCAAAAAAAGAGAAGATGCATTCTGCACCACAGAGGCTTTTAAATCTATGTGTTCATAAAACCCAATTAAGGAAATGGAACAGTAAGTAGACAGACCAATTAACAAGGAACAGCATCAGCCACCAATTTTTGAAAGGAAGCATAAGGGGAGCAGCGTTACCAACACAGCGAGGAACACAAGAACAGAACTGAAGCCTTTCATTATCTGCTTGAATATCAATTATTAGTAGAACAAATGAAAGCACTGTCCTACTTTGAGCAGCTTGAACAGGTTTTCTTGGTAGAAGCTGGTGGGCGAGAAGCTGGAATGGTGTATCCAGTGAGGCACAGTGTGGAGCAGAAGAGCTGGGTTGAGCCTTTCCTCTGGTAGGCAGTTTGCCCCTTCTGCAGGATTTTTTTACAGCCAGAACAGGAAACCCGAACAGCTGTGCTTGGAACTGAGGGTAGCATTTTACTCATGCCAGAGGATGCCACAGCAGGCTGGAAACCTGATGACAGCTGTGTAACTAAAAAAAAAAAAAAACCACACAGAGAAAACACAGAGTAAGTGTTACAGATCTGTTACACAGAACTCACTGGTGTGGAGGGGCAAGCACAAGGCTCCTGGCTTTATTTGGGTTGTCAGGGTTTAGAGGAGAATCAAATAGCAGATGAACTCTCCACAAATACATGCCCTGTTCTGGTTTTCTGCATAGCAGATTTTTATAACTGCTCTGAAGATGGAGAATGCACTTTTAACATCCCTTTCATGGAATCATAGAATGGTTTAGGTGGGAAGGGACTTTAAAGATTATCCCATTCCACCCCCTGCCATGGACATGGACACCCTCCACTATCCCAAGTTGCTCCAAGCCCCAGTGTCCAACTTGGCTTTGGACACTTCCAAGGATGGGGCAGCCACAGCTTCTCTAGGCAACCTGTGCCAGGGCCTCACCACCCTCACAGGGAACAATTGTTTTCTAAAGCCTAATCTAAATCTGCCCTCCTTCAGTTTAAGATTATTTAACACATTCAGTTCTTCTATGCATCTCACATTCAGTTTTCCTATGCCTCAAAACCACAATTATTTTATAATTCAATTTCATTCTCTCTGAACGAAACTAGTTCTTCATTCCTACTGGGATCAGACACAATGAACAAAATGCAGAGTGATCTGAAAGACTATTTGCAAAGGTGACACATTTTACAGATTGAAATGAAATTAGTCTTGCCTATTCCTTACCAAAAGGATTGCCACTGACTGAAAATACAGCACTGATTTTCAGCTCCCCTTCCTGAGATTTTGGCTGTTGGCCGTACTCCTAAAACAAAGGGAAAGGAAAAGGAGAACAAATACACACATGTAATAACAGGTTACATGATTCCATTCATTCACAATGCTGCACTGAACCTCAGGGAAGAGTGTCTTAAGCCTGCTCCGAAGGCTGGGTGACAAGTGACCACCACACACAGCTCCTGCTCAGAGCTCCACAGCAAACCACACCTGAGGGGGCACAAATGGACAGGTGGGACTGCCTGCTGCATCCCCCTCTCCAGCTGCATTCCAAGACATCTCACAATTCAGCCAAAGCTTAAGGAAATCTCTGCTTTCCATTCAAACTTTCCAGCTGGAAGTGCTTTTGCAGCCCTTGCCCCTGTTCTGGGAAAGAAATTTTCTCTTCACATAAAGGAGGATAACAATGAAAGAGCTGGGACCTCATTGGGGAGCATTCTGTAATAAGGAGTTAGGACCTAAGGTGAAGCTTTGCAGCAGACCAAGGCTGGCACCACCAGGGCCAGTTCCAGCTCCAGCACGAGGGGAATCACCTCACATTTGCTACAAGATGAGAAAATCCCTGGACAGCTGCTGGTGGAATAGCTGACATTCTATAAATGACTGGCTTAGTCCCCAGCAGCTATTCATGCTGACACCACACTTCCTGCCCCTGCTCTCCCTAGAAATCTGAGCCAGAAAGCAGCTTGGAAAACTCCACATGTAAATCTTAATAGGCTGAATAGCATAATCTCTTGGAACTACAGAGATGATAAGATTTAGCCTACTTACAGTCGTTTTGGAGTAGTGAGGCATGATGTCATGTTATGACTGAGCTAAATTCACAGTTGCTGCCTAGCTGCCAGGGAAACCAATTCAGAATCACTAAGCAAAAGGAAGCTCTCCCCTCCCAGTGGCACTGAGATGCTCCCTCAGCTTCTGCCAGTTCCCAAAATCCCACAACAACCTCCACTGAGCATGTGCTCAAACTGAGCACTCTTCTCACTCCTGTGGGAAAATTGGAAGTTTCTATACTAGACAACCAAACTATTTCTCAACATGTTTCCCAGGAGACAGGCAGTGGTATTCCTAGTTCATGTGAACTATCAGATTGAAACAATCAAATCTCAGGTAGAGAAGCTCTAAGATGGGTATGGGCATGCTGTGATGAGATTCTTAAGCATCCTTTTTATTATGATAATTTAAAAAATAAGCATTTGCAGACATACAGGTTTTTTAAGCACTTTAACTGCAATTGTATCCTTAGTCAAGAGTAGGAAAAGAAATGGAGGCAAATCCTGACATCAACTGTGCATGATCAAGCAGTTTCACAGCAGCATAACAGTGCTGAAAGCCAAAAACCTTCAGCTCCAACTATTGGTTACAGCAAGAAATGCTCTTATCTTTCAGGAAATATGTAAAAAAAAAAAAAAATCCATAAAATTCCCCCCATAGTAATTCCAATCTAATGCAAAACAAAATTAACTCAGTTCTCCTACTTTTCCAGTATCAGGCAGAGTTGATAATCACAGGATTTTACTCCAGGAAGGAATATTTTGAACCATACGATATTTGACATTTAAATTCTTCAAGTCTTCATTTTTACTTATTAATATGATCTTTGATAACCACAGACATCTCGCCTTGCATTCCACACAAATCCACACAGCAGATGCCATCTTGGGAGGACAAAAGAAGAGACAGATTTAACTAATCTACATGTGGTGACATTCTACAGGTTCGAGGAAAAATAAACCCAAACAATCCCACAGAGACTGAACAAATCAGAAGGACAGTAAAATCTGAAGTTGCAAATATTTTACTTATTAAATTGAGAGTACTATGGAAAAAGAAGAAAAAGTGCTGGGAAGACAGGCCCAGAAAGCAGAGGAGGTTCAGCAGAAGGACAAAGACTGATGCTAAAAACTAACAACTGCACAGCAACACCAACACTCCCACGTTGGTGCAAAGGGATGCATCACTTTGGGAAGTTTTGCACACCTTTAACATAGGAAGTCTGACATGTAACCCAGATATCAGCAGCGAGGAGACAGGAATTGCAGCACAGCTCATTTCCCTGGTGTCACACAGCAAACCAGTGGCACAGAGATTGGCTGGAGCTCAGCAATCCTGGCTCCAGCACTGCTCAATCCAGGGGTCAGACCTTTTCAGGCTGCAATTACTGAGTTTTACCTGTATCATCATAAAAATTGTCGGTCTTGAATGAGAAAGTCACTTAAACACATAAATGGACTTCACTGATGTATAAGTACTTAAATATTTTGGTAAGACCTTCAAGTGTTAATTTAAAACAAGAACAAACTACTGTGCTTGCAAAGGCAACTTTTAAGAAGGGAGTAGCAGTAATAGCACTGCTTTAATTCATATCTTTAATTGTGACTACTCATATTTAAAGAATGTGATTTACAGTTTATTTCCTAGTTAGATAATGTGTCTGTGTTGCTACAGATTTAGTAATGGAAGTTTTAGAGCATTTGGCTTTGTTTCTAACAGAAAAGAAAAACATTTTCAGAGACAAGGTAACAAGACATCAAAAAGTTGAGAGGAGGTGGGTTTCATAGTAGTATAAGAGGGAAAAATCCTTCTACTAAACTATGTTCTTCAAGTTAAATTTCGGTCAACAAACCAAATAAATTGCTGAATTTATGTTCAGCTTAAGCGGTCAGCTGTCAGACCAAAATGAGAAATGCAATGGGAAACTTACCTCAGAATTACCAGGTTCATCTTTAATTTTGTCTAATAGTCCCTGCTGTGGGGCCATAGCTTTAGCATATTCGTCATCCAAAGGCTCCTTCTTAATTCTAATATTTGGTGCAAAGGAATTCCCCAGCTCTTGTCCAATAGATTCCTTACTAGAAAATAGGTAGCTAGACTCCTGAAACAATAATATGAAAAAGAATTCACCCTCCTGCATCTGCCATGAGGAGTTGGGCTGCTGCCAAGGGGAGTTTGTGTTGCAGACCAAGAGATTTGGGTCCTGCCAAGGTGGGAGAAATGCTGGGCAGCAGCTGCTGCCTCAACCTCCCTGCAGCCCCCTCTCTCATCCCACCCCCAATGCTTTCCACTCCTCTGACCAAAGCAGAAGACACCCAGCTCTGTAAGTTGGTTGTTTGGGAGTGTCTCCTGTGGATACAGCTGTTCCCTGGCTCATGTGGAAAAAAGGCAGCAGGTCAGGTGGATGCATCCAGCTGTAGGTTCGGCTCACCAACCATGCTGAACAGGAAAGTGGCTACCAAAAGAATCCTCAATCCAAAGAGAGGGTCAAGAAAATTTTACAAAATTATATGTACTGTTTAAGTAGCAAAGATGTCTAAGAGTCAGAAGATCAGTTTCCTTAACACTCAAATTTACACTCAGATACAAAATACGTATTTTGTATTATTCCAGCATATTGCTGCACTTGCAAAAGTGGTTGAAAGATCTATAGCTTACCCTGAAGTTAGTTTCTGGAGTTTGTGGCGCTAACTGCGTCCGTAATGTTTCTTCTACTTGATTATGAACTGAGGAAAACATATACATTAAATAGAAATGAATACAGGTTCCAATGCATTTCCTTTAAAACTATCAGAGTCGCATCCTGCTCCCCAACCCCAGTGTCTGACAGCACCTCACCACTATTAAACTATCTCCTCCCTGCAAGTCAGGTGGTAATTCCTAAAGAGAATTGACTCTTTTTAAACTATTCTATTGAATTGTTATTTTCCCATTCCAGCAAAATAGTTGTAAACTTCCGACACAAGTTGTTCATTCAGAATTTTCCACACCCCAGCAAGTTTTGAACTCTCCTGTTTTGACATTTAAATCAGAACATACTTTTCAGACAACATCTTCCAGCATTTTCTTTGCTGTTCTGATCTTTTGCCTTTTCCCCTCTTCTCAGGAAATAGCATCTTCTGCTTTTTTTAGAATATATCATTTAAAATCTTTGGATTTGCCTAGATACTGGATGAACATTTGTCATTCTGGTTTCAACTACTGACTACTTCACCTGATCTTTTAACTGCAGATATTTACAATTTTCTGGAATACATCTTACGTACAGAAACATTCTTCCCTTGATTTCTAACTGAAGGTAAAAGTAGAGATACATCTGTAACTTCTTTCAAAACATATCTTTATTGCTTCTTTAGCATTGGTGCCACCTCGAAGCACTGATTTTAAGATGCTGTTGCTGAATATATAAAGTTTAAATCTCAGAACTGCAAGCTGTGAGTGTGAACAAGCAGCCAGGAGTCCCTCACGTGCTGGCTCACTCTCCCTCTGCTGAATAAGATTAAATCATGTGCTTGGTTATTCTTAACTCCTTCATTCACTGTTCTGCTGTAACTTTCAGAGCTTGGGAAGTCAAAAATAAGTGTGTGGGCAGCAAGATTACGATGACTGTCAAATGAGAAAGGGATTTTAGGCATCTTTGGTTCTCTCCATGTTGGCTGGATGAAGTCCAAGACACAAGTATTTGAGGAAGAAGGGGAGCAGTCTCCCAGGAAAAACAGATTTCAAGCTATGTTCTGGCTTAGTTCCTGACAACACTAACTCCTTTCTAGCAAGCCTTTCCCTGATACTGTCAAATCCATACTGCTTTAAATGCCTAGGCATTAATGAAGAATTGGTGCTTTGCTCAAAAAATCTTTACTGGCCATCAACTCAACCTAAACTTCATCACCTTTTCTTTTTAAGAAGTTCCATGGTTTATAAAAAACAGTAAGAAAAACCAAAAGGAAGCTTGAATTGTCACCCAGCTTGGTTTAGGAAACCACAACAACAAAGGATGTGTTGAGGCTCTGTAACAAGCTGTGGAGGATGAGACCTCCCTAACACTGTCAAGCCCTTTGCAAATCCTCCTCCTAACACAGAGTTCATTGGATTTCATGGTTCTTCATAAAATGCTCCCCTACACACAGGTCTGCCTGTTCTCTTCAACAAGGTGATGTTTTTAATAATTAGCCCTATTGCTGATTTCTCTCTAGTTCTTTCTTCCTCTTTGCTGGGCAGCCAGGTCTGTGATATCAACAGTTACCTGTTTTGTCAAGAAAACCACTTTTCAACCTAGAATCCATATCTTTTGGGATTTTTTCCAACTGTTTTTCATGTTCTTGAAAATGTCCTTCTCTATTCTTGTCCTTTGCTGAAAAAGTCTCTTTGCCATTATCTCTTGTTATGCTAAAATCTTTTTGAAGTGATTTAAATACAGGGCCCTGCTCAAAGGGAGAAGTGAGATCCTTCTGGATTGCATTCTGAACCTGAATTTCTTTTTCACTGTCCAGTTCGTGATCTGGAACTCTCTTGCCCTCTTCCAGATGATCTTCATCATGAATTGCTGAAGAAAGAGTGTCTTTTGGAGTGAAATTCTGATCATCTTCGTTGTCACTCCCAACAACAGGTATGCCTGCAAGATCCCCAGAGTTCAGAAAATAATCATGATCATCACCCTGCAGTGAATTCTCAGGTCCTGCTCGATTCGGTACTCCGTAAGACAAGCTCTCGAGGGCGGGTGTTAAGTTGTGGTCAGCATCCTCAGACATCTCTGCATCCAGAATTTCACCACCTAGGGAGAAAAAAAATCCCAGTGAACAGTCAGAACTGTACAGTCACCAACTTCATGTGTAGCAAAGGAGAAAAGTAAGTGTCCTAATCTGGCTGATGCTGCAATTCCTTGAATACTCTCAGCCTTCTCGGGCCAACATTACTGTGAAAACATTGCTGACATAGAAATGGATCAGTCATCTTCACCACTCTGAAGGAGAAGCTGAACTGAGTAAAACTAACCAAAGAAAGAAAAGACATTAATTTCCATTCACCTCACTTGTAGCACTTGTGGAGA
Source organism: Anthoscopus minutus (assembly GCA_013399455.1). Classification (NCBI taxonomy): domain Eukaryota; kingdom Metazoa; phylum Chordata; class Aves; order Passeriformes; family Paridae; genus Anthoscopus; species Anthoscopus minutus. The sequence goes on from VWYI01023207.1 coordinate 36,840, forward strand.
AGGCAATGCAGGAGGGAATGAGCAGGAAGGGCTGGGATGAAGGCAAGACAGTCTTGTTCAGCAGCAATGACACGTCCAAGAAAGGCTTTTTGAAACTATGACATTAGAGAATAAATAGAAATACTTACATTTTTCTGTAATATCAAATACCGCATCAGATTTATCTTCAAACTGTAAAAAAGGAAAGCACTGTGTCATTGTCTTGGTCAGCTGCCATGTACTTTGCTAAAAAGTATCTGATCAAAACCAAGCAGGAGGATCACAATTCCTCCTCCTCCTTCCTTCCTTGCCCCAGGTAAATATTTTTGAATTAAGACTGTTACATCACTGAGAAGCCACATCTACCCTAATGAGTTCAGAATACATGGAAAAGGCACACAAGGAAAATTTAGACATAGTGTTGCTTCCCAGAGAAGAGAGGGACGGGAATGTCAAGTTTCTCTTCTACCTGGGATACTGGTACCAGGTAAAGGCCACAGATTCTGCCCTGATGCTCTATGAACTTTCATTCTCTCTGAACATTGTAAATAAAAACCAGGAGCACAGGCAGCTCCCACTGCCATGAGCTGCACAGATCCAAGGGTTTCACCTCTCTGACAGGGAATGTTCCTTTTCCAGGAACAGGGAAATGTAGTGCTTAACTTCCTAACACAGCGAGTGTCAGTGTGAGCGTAAGCACAGAAGAACCAGATGCTGAGTCCTGCACAAACATGTGTCTGCATTAAACATCCTCTGACAGATGTTGAAATTATTGGCATGCTTGGATGCAGCCTGGAGAAGGATAGTTAAAGTTGCCTTCAGAATGTCTGACTCATTAGCAGCCTTCTTTTCTGCCCAAGAGATAACAGTAATTCATTTAAACCCTCTCTCCTTTCTCTGTGTTGCCAGCTCTACGCTTCTTTCTTGGTAGATCCTGCTCAGACTGCAATTCTTAAGCCATCTTAGGGAAAGTAATGGGATTTGATAGCAAAGGGATGAGCCCTAATTTCATTTAACTCAAGTAATTTAGTTGGTAAATCCAGTATTTCTCAGGACTGTGATGGGAACTATCAGTTTTGTAGCAGCCAGCTCTAGGAAATGTCCCAGAAGTCATTTGATGGCAAAAAGTCCCTTTCCAGTACAACTTGCATGTCTGCAAAGACAAGGTAGCTCCTTCAGCTTAACAGGACACACATGGAATACTGAGGACCTGTCCAGCATGGTATCAAGTCAGTTGGATACTGCACCAGAACTGAGCAGACACTTGAGGCTGGAAAAGTGAAACACAGAACCAAACCAAAGCAAAAAAAGGTTACAGGCCCGATGTAAGTCTCCTCCATGTAATTATCTACAGGGAAAGAGTAAGGAAACACCTGCCAGGAAGGTTTGCATGGCCTGAGCTCTGTTCCTGCTGTAATTATGTCAGGAGTGTCTGGGAGATGGAAGTTTAATGTTCATCCAAAAGCCCTTTCACAGTCAACTAAGTTTACACAGGTGTAAAACTAATCCCCATAAATACTGGATATATCAAGTGCCCATTCATGCTGCTGAGGACAGGGACAGCAGGGTTGGGCTGCTTTTAGAGAACATGGAAAGGAACTTGTTGCCATTTGATAATAATATTAAAGCATGAAGTTTTGGGAGGCAAAAACAATAGCCCAGGTTTTTGATCCTATTTTTGCTTCCTGTCAGGAATTCTCTATCCTCTCCAAAAATGTCACAACAGAATTTGATGGTAGGATGAAGGGAATTTTCAGTTGAGATGAAGCATGAGCTCATCCTTTTCTCAGAGCAGACTTGTATCAAAGTAGTTCTTTAACTCTTCTGAGACCAAGATTACCTGGAGGAAAGTATTCCAGGTCCTACACAACCCTGACTGCCTTACACATGCAAACCCTGGGTATTCCTTCTCCTCTTCAAGTGCTAATAATTCTTTTGCCAGCAGCTGACAACCCCAGGAAAGCAGGTATTAACAAGGGATACATTTTGCTGTGTGGATGTTTCTAACTGTTTCATTCAAAGAAACAGAGTCAACACCTGGAAGAACACAAGGGACTCCCATAGATATTATGGAGAAGCTGGAAAACACAATCTACCTGGAAAGAATACAAGACACTTCCCAAACACAAGGTCATCATAGGGAAAAACAGAACCCTGCTTTGTTTCTTTACTCATTATTTTGTGAGGCTATGAAAGGAAGAGATCATCTGGATATCTTCCTTCAAAATGTTTTCAAATACAGAGGAAGATCTGTGTCTGTGGAAAAAAACTTTTCCTGGGAATATTTATAAACCAGGAACTCCAGCATCTGATAATACCAGCAGCCTTATCTAAGCTACCATCTAATTTCTGACTGTAAACAGCATCAGAACTCCCACATAGTGTAAATTCATAGGGAGAAAACCAGAGGAAGTGTTTGGATGATTGTATACACATATGTATGTACACATATATAAATATCTATATGTACTCCCAACAAATTACTCTATTAAGTCTATAACTGGACTGACCCTAAAATTAGAGCTTATATATTTCTGTTTTCATTAATGTGGGGTATTCTCTCAGTTATACACTTCTAGTCCCTTCCCTATGTCATTATATGTACTTGAGCTTTTAAGTGGATTATGGGCTTGTATCACACAGAAATGTGAACAACAATGCCCAAATTACTATTTCTATATTATTCTATTACAGTTCTGCAAGACAATTCCCTCTTTCCAGTCCTCAGGCTTCTTCCTTTCATTAGCAATCATCATCCTTAATTCCTTTTAATTCTTCTGCTCAGATTTTTTAAGATTTAGTGAAGAGTGGAACAAAAGTACTTGAGGGGCAAACATGGCATTTCCTCTGGGTCACTTCTGCCAGATCTAAGGAGAGAAGTACCTCAACACACAACATTAAGTCCTTGATAACTACAAAAGGGAAGTCTCAGGAACAGAGAGTTTTCTGTTCAAATACTGAGGCTTCAACTCTTTAGCTCAGGCCTCAAAACATACTCACAGTTGTAAAACAAAATTCAATAATACAATATTCTAAACCACCTTCATTAATCACCTTGGCCAATATTTACCAGAGAATAATAATTCTTAGTTTTTTTAATCATTTAACTCTGTAAGAGTTTATTACAGAACAGTTTGAGTTTGGTATTAGTGAAATTCAATGTTTTAGGCTGTATCTTTCATAGTGACTGCCTCATTAGCTAGCACTGCACACAAAGCAGTGCTCTGCTTACTCAGGCTGTAAAAACAAATAAATGAATGAATGAAATGAAACAAGAATACAGAAATGACAAGACAATGAGGTATTTCTGAAAGCTATGTGACTTGCTCAAAATTAACTACTCTATAAATAAAGACAGCATTGCTTTTATTAAAAAAAATGAAATTCCACCAGATAAGTCACTATTTTTTTTATAGATGTACACGAGACTCTAAGGGAGCAGTGTCACAGCCTCAGCACTAACTTGCCTTTGCTGGGAGCAGGGGACAGAAGGACACATATTTACACTTCAATACCATGTGCTAATTTGAAATAACTAAAAAGCTGATCCATACCTTAATAGTGTTCAACATTGCCATGGCATCCATAAATCAAACAATTCATAGATTATTTTTGTGCAATATAAAGAGAGAAGCTTCCTATGGCTACAGTACTGCTTTGCATGCAAAATTCAATTAAATTCAATTAAAAAATAAAACAGTGTAACTACTTTACACACACAGACATCTTTCTAGTAAGCTTCTGAAGTTTGATCCTAGATTTTAACATACCCATAAGTAAACTGTGGAAAGGAAGCAGATGTTAATAGAACTGCAATTAAAAACAGTCAGAGATGATTCTCAGTTTGCCTGTAGTTTCCTAGTCCCCCTATGCACAGCATAACCCCCACTCCAAAATACATTCAACTGACAAGACACCATTTGAAACAAAAAACCAAACCAAACCAACAACAAAAAAAACCCAACGAAAAAACCCCCCCGAACCCACAAAAAACCCCAAAAACCCAAACCAACCAACCAAAAAAAAAATTTGAAATTTGAATCGCTATTCTTGAGGTAGGTGGGTGAGCTCAGGAAGCATCCCCTGACCTTTTCCACATGACACGGCCCTGGCAGGGATGCCAGGCAGGCAGCCAACCGCGTGGCACGCGCAGAATTACGCAGCGGGTCCTGCCGGAGCTGCTCCCCGCTGAAACACGGCCAGCCCTAGGGATTCATACCTTCAGAGCACCTAGGGAGGGAAGAGACAGGGTAACAAAGAGCCAGGCTGCTGCAGATACCTGCCACAGGAAAAGAAGGGCTGAGGCAGGAAGAGAACCTGGCAGGGTCACAGCCATAGAGCTGAGCAGGGCCAGGCTGGCAGAGCCCCCCGTAGCTGGCTCTGGGACCCCGGCCCCGGCAGGGACATGGCACTTTCCTGCCTGGAACGGGCTCAGAGTCCCTCTGGGGAGAGGGAAAACATGAGCTCAGCAGCTTGGGTGTCTCTAAGGCTTCCCTGAGCCATGCTGAACACTTGAAAAGATTGTTTTTAATCTAGTCTGAGGGTAATGTGGTAGAGTGGTGATGGGAGTTTTTAAAGACAAATCCCAAACAAGCTTGAATACATGGAAAAAATCAGGCATTTCCCAGCTGCTTGTGGCTCCTTCTATTCTGTTCAATAAATACAGTTTTACCTTGCATCTCACTTACACATCTGCAAATTTTAAGGGTCAGGACAGCAGATTTAGGCACATGCTGCTCCACTTTCATTTCTGTGTTTTAACAATTCTGAATGATTCACCAGAAATCACAGAGAGCAGCAGTTCAGCATGAAAGTTTATCATCCCTTTCTGTCACCAGGCTTTTCTGATATTCCTGAGCTTTTGGAATATTCACAGGCCAATTCCAAATAAACCTTCTAGATTCCACAGCCAGCCAGCACACACACAGAACCTGCATACTGTTACCAATATATGTGGGGCCAAGATTAATTTGTCAAACACATAGAACCTGCAGAGAGCCTTATTTTTTCTGGAATATTGGTGGGTTTAATCTATACCTACAAAAACCATAGGAGGATCCAAGCCCTTCTCCCACTCATCCACAAAATCATGGATTTGAGAAGGAAGTAGCTCCACATGTGATGGTTTCACCTTGCAATCACAGAATCTCAGACTGGTTTGGGTTGGAAAGGACCTTAAAGATCATCTTGCTCCAAACCCTGCCCTGGGCAAGGACATTTTCCACTATCTCCAGTTGCTCCAAGCCCCATCCAACCTGGTCTTGGACACTTCCAGGGATGGGGGCAGCCACAGCTTCTCTGGGCACCTTGTGCCAGGGATTCACTACCCTCAAGGGGAAGAATTTCTCCCTAATATCAGTTATTAACAACGAATTTCCTTGCAATAGTCTTTGCAAAGACAGATTTTGAAGTGCTTTGGGCTTTGCAATTAAGAAACACACACACAGACACAAACCACACAGCAAGCAAATAAACTAAGACATCCACAAGAAAGATTTTGTTTCCAAACAAAGAACTTCTTCCCTCAAAACCTCACCACTGGCTCTGTGCTGAGCTTCCCTGCTCCTGGTAAGACACAAGCAACCACTAAGGCTGGGATTTTGGTTACACTAAGGCTATAAATGAGTTGAAATAAAAATAATTCCTGTTTCTCACAGCATAAGGCAGGAAAACAAAATGGAAGTTACAAAGATGTAAAAATCCCCAATATCAGAGCCCACTAAGGCTGGGATTTTGGTTACACTAAGGCTATAAATGAGTTGAAATAAAAATAATTCCTGTTTCTCACAGCATAAGGCAGGAAAACAAAATGGAAGTTACAAAGATGTAAAAATCCCCAATATCAGAGCAGGGTCTGTGTGACAATGTGTGTTTATGCTGTGATGCTCAGCAGTTATTTACTCCAAACCAAGTGTTTCCATTCAGTTACATATTTTAGCTTATTCCACAAGCACTGTCCGGATCACAAATGGGTGGTTTTGGCCAAAGCTTTCAAAAGTGTGGCTAGTGAGAAGATGATGTTCTGCAAAACATGGAATCCCCTTAATTCTGTTTAGCTCAGAAGCTGAACAGCTCATTAAGAGAGAACCATCACTGTGTCTTTTAGGGAAAGCCAGTCCCTGGAATACAACTTAGAAGCACCAAAGGTGACACTCCAAGGTGGAGCAGCAGCACTAGAACCTCAGGAGGATAACTCTACTCAATGTCTCTTCCAGAAAGATGATTAGCTATGTTAGTAATTAGTTGCTACAAGCTATATTACTAATAGGAGAAAAAATAAACCCAACCCACTGTAAATTAATTTTTAAAGAGAGTGAACTGTTTGAACATGAACTTCTCTGCTCGTCATTAGAATCTGTCCTCAATTAAGAAACCCACAAGGTGGTTTTGTGCACTAATTGGAAAAATTTACTACTGTAGCACCTTTTGCTTGTTGACAAACACAGCAGGACCATCTCCTGTTCAGCCTGGTTTGTGTTCCCAGCCCCAAACTGGTGACTGGGCTCAGCTCCATCAGGTACTGCAAGTACCCTTCTCCTAAGAGTTCAGTGCCAACAGCAATTGATGGTGCAAATGGGAGAGCCTGGATGTACATCAATTCTATTTCAGTATCTCTGTCCTTAAAGAGACAAAGTATCTACTTCATTCTTCAAAGTACCTCCCTAACTCTGGCTTCCTTTTTGCCTTTTCCATAATTAAACACAATAAAATCCTGTTAATAGCCTGCATTAATTGTACTTCATAAAACTTACTGAGCAAACAGTACCATTTAAAGATGAATTTCCATACAGATTAAATCTTTTCATGTACTTTCAACTCTTTCAATAAATACCAAGATTTGCAGAAGTACACAAGTAAGTTATTAAAAAAATAATAATAAAGTAAATACTCCAAAATGTCTCCTGTGGGAATAACTCTGTATAGTTGTGCTAATTCTGTTTCAAGTTCTTCTCACCTAAATTTAGACAACTAAGCATTAGTTTATTGGGCTAATGATTCAGGTTTCCTCTCTTTCCAAAGGAAATGAAGGAATTCTGGAAGCAGCAATTTATCCTGCCCTGGGACTGTAGACCAGCTATCAAAAGGGAAAAGGACCAAATGTAGAAATAAAGCCTTGGCTTTGTCACCAAATATCTGCTGTATTGAACTTTGGTTATGACAATTGGTTATCACACCTTTTTTACTAAAAAATTCAAAGGCATTAGACACAACACACTTTAAAACTACCTAATACAGAGGTAACCCCTATAATACTATCAGCTGCTTTTAAAATTAAACAAATTTATCTAAAACAGTAGAAAACATAGTAACCAAAATCAAATACATTACCATCATTCTTCAATCAGTATTTACAGAAAGGACAGATACATCACATATTTTTTGGATCAATATCAGTTTGGTAGAGCAAGTTACAGTCTCTTAGGCTTTTTATTTCCCTTGGAATTTCTGAAGAACACTTCCAGAGGAAAAGAGAATGGCACTACAGGCAAAACACAGGCTAAGAGGATGGACACTGTGAGCACCCCCAGTTCTGCTGACATGTCCTCAATGAAATTTCTGCTGCAGAAACCTTCTGAAGAGTTTAGAGGACCCCAGTGAACAAGTGTTATAAGCAACAGCATGAGTGAGGTCCAAGAGCTCTTTACCACACTCATGGAATGGACGATGGAAATCATCTGAAGTGAGTCAGTCATTGACAGAAAATCTTGAAAGTTTGTGAGAGAAAACTTCCTGTAAGATTTACTTAGGGAAAGGCATTCTGGAAGGAATGATGGTGTACAAGAGTCATCAGTCATAGAATCACAGGATGGTTTGGGTTGGAAGGGACCTTAAAGATCATCCAGTTCCAATCCCTAATGAGAGAAGAGTTGAGATAGCCACTTCAAGAACATTGTGAGTGATTTCAGAATTAAATTCCATAATCCTCAAGATGCAAAAAGCCTAGAACTGGGCACAAAGAGCTGATTTAACTTTCTGTATTTTACATGTGAAAAGTCTTAACCTAAATGCCTGGGATCCATTATGCTCATTTTTGGAAAGAGAATTCAAAGGTTATGACACTAAAACATCCTTTGAGAGGTACACAAGCTTTGGCAGAGAAACATTTTCATCATCTTTGTATCATTCTGGAGTAATTCAGCAACAAAAATTTCTAAATGAGATGACCTCCTTCAATTTTTAATTAGTCATGCAAAATTAAAAATCTTTTGCAAACACCTGTTTTATTGATGTGGACACCCAAGTGTTCACCTGTTCACACCACATTAATTTCCAACAGCCCAAGTGTCAAGTTTCAGTATAGCTCAAACTATCTTGGCTAGTCCAAGGAGTTGTAGGCAACTGTTGTAAATAAATGAACATCCCAGTCAAAACAATTAACTGTTCAAAACAATGATACTGTACAAAAATTAAAGTTGAATTGCCATAAATATTTTTTTAAATTACAGAAAAAACACATTAGCAGATATCTTTCAAGTTAATATTGATTTTATGTAGCAAATGTTTTCCTTACTATACACAACAGTTTGATTCAGGGCAGAAATTAACCTGCTCTAAGACAATTTAGACATAAAAGCTTACCAAAACCTATTAAAAATCAAACTAGATAAAGTTCTGTCAGTCTTAGATGGGCAAAAACTTACGGCTTAGAACATTCACCCACAGTTCCTTCACAACTACAAAGTGTTGGCCACAAAGAACCTTCTACTGGTTTAAGAGATGAAGTAATTCTTCAAGTGAAGTTACACTTGATCATCTTGGACGTGTTTTCCAACCTTAATGATTCTATCATACCAAAAGGATGAGAATGGACAGTGTGTTTACAGACCAAGAGGTGACAATGATGGCCCAAGTTGTGACAATGAAGGACCAAGAACTAGGATGTTCATGGCTAAAGGTACAAGGGGTACAAGGGTTACAGCCAAGTCCTGGAAGGGGCATGGCTAACAGAAGTCACTCAATGGTTACAGCCTGAGCACCCAAGAATTGGACGGTGCTGCCATCTTGACTCACTCTGGCCTGCCATGGACAACTGAAATTAAGAGAAGCAGCAAGGACATCGTGCTTTACACAAGGAGACGGACGGTGACGACAGCTACTGGTTAGCTGCAAGTTTATTATTTCAGTGATGCCAAGACGCTCGTGGCGATGATGCTTGGACACTGCCCTGGGGGAGAGGAAGCTTTAGGGCCCCGAGAACGGAAGGGCAGCGCTGCCGGCCTGGGGCCGGGCAGCTCGTGCGGCTCAGTGCCCCCGGGACCCCCGACGGGGCCGCGC
>VWYI01023207.1:46150-57882 GCA_013399455.1 Anthoscopus minutus
GCTCGGCGGGGCCGTGGGGTCGGGGGTGCCCCGGGGCGGGGGGGACGCTCCGGGATCCCGCGGCGGGAGCGGCCCGGGAGCTCCGCCGCCGTCACGGCGCTTCCAGCGGCCACACGGGGGCGGTGACCTCGTGGCTTGGCTGCCGGGGCTGTCGCGGTGGCGGCAGGTGGCCGGTGGGCTCTTGGTTGGCTCCTCAGGCGCCGCCGAGGTGAGGGCACGGCCAGGCCACAGCACCGCCCTCACGGCCTCTCGCAGCCGTGGCGCCCACCTCACCTGTTCAACCTCCTGTACCTCTGCTGCGTCATTCGTCAATTAATTAATTTTGAATTAAGTGGTGGGGTTTTTTTTTTACTTTTTTGGAATAACGTTTGTTGGTACTATTGCAAAATGTGGGATATGTAGAAATTTTCTTAAGGGTGTTCTGTAATATTTGATGTGTGTGTGCTTTCAAGCCTCATCAGCAAGAAGGGAGGTCTAATGTGTGGAATAAATAGCAGCTCACAACGTCTAAGTGATGTCCAGGTTATTGTTGGTAGACTTGCCTTGTTAAGGTTTAGGCCTGGACATACTTCATGATCTCAGAACTTGGAGTTTAACAAAGCCTGGGGAGAAGGATGTGCCAGAGAAGGTAGACACAGGAAATGCACAATTGATGGGCCACAAAGACATCTGGCAGAACTGCCAAGATGAGGAATGAACTAAACCCAAGCTGGCAATAGTGCTGAATCAACTCCAGCTGGGTGAAGGGTAATTCTGGCACAGGGAGATCACAACCGCCAGCTCCTGGACCACTGACCCAAGAAACCCAAAAGAAGAGAAATACTGAGCATGGCACTAATTAGCATGAGAAGCAAGAGAATCGTTAACAAATAGCAGGTAGAACACTAATGAAAAGAGAACTGTGTAACGTAGGCAATGAACACTGATGGCTTATTAAGAAAACCTTTGAAACCATTTTTGAGATACAGATTATGGAGGTTTTTTTATTGTGAGCAATGTCGGTCGTTGCCAGCACCCAGAAGTTGATAAGAACAATGTGTTCCTGTCTCTTTGATAATTAAATAATCTATCTGCTAATTAAAACTTGGTTTTAAAGAAAATCTTCACTTCCCAGTTTATCTGATTTGCACAATTACAAGCTGGTGCTGAGCTGCAGCTGCATTTCAGTGATGATTGAAGTGGTCTTAATATAAACACTGTCATTCAGCTGGCCTGAAATGCTGAATACAGAATATTTGGATTCATTTAGGAAATCCTGTCAGGTTTCTCTGAGAAATCATGGCATTTCAAGGACAGAGAGATAATTAATGTGATAATTTAATAATTAATGCAATAATCCTCATCCTCAAGTCTAAATTAAAATAATCCTTATCCTGAAGTCTAAAATTATTCTAGTTGATGAGTTGTTTGGTGAAATTTCTCAATGAATTTGGGGTTTTTTAATGGTAAAAGATGTTACATATGAACTAGGAGCCTGATGTGAAATTTTATAGTAATTAAAAAAAATTATCTTTAGACAGCTACAAATGAAAGGAATGAATATTTAAATCTTATTTAGTGGGGACAAAATACAATAACAATAAAAATTTAATAGGGATTTATATTTAATTTTTTTAAGAGTTGGAAATTCTAATACAGTCTCAATATAGGGTTGCACATGTCAGGATTCCACAGGTGTTGTGCACAAAAATCCACTGTGAACACACAGGTGTCCCAAAAGCATGTGGGTCACAGCACAGATGTGCTGTATATGTGTGGACCAGCTGAAAATGCAGAGATTTCTCAATGGGATTTTCTAGGAAGAGAGAAAATAGAGAAATAAATTTACTACATAATAAATATAGTAAAGAATAAATGTTTTTTAAACTTAACTAAAATGCTGAGAAATTTAAGTATGAGGAAGACCTAAAAAGTTTGAGTTTGGTTTAGGAATTCAAATATTTAGGAAAATAAACTTGCTTTTTCTTTTTGCCCTCTGGTTTCTGAGGCTTTTTAAAGGCTGCCTTCATGTTTTCAGGCTGGAGTTTAGAAATTGTGGGTGTTTTTGTGTTGACTAAACCTCTGTTTTCATATCATGCCAGGGCCAAATGCTCAGCAATTCAGGATAACCTCAAATACCATGAAAACTCCAGTGGCATCACAAGACTCCCCAAAACTACTGTAACTTCTTGGGGCTACATTGTAAATTTTCATAGCATGGCATAAAATGAAACTGTTCAAGCATTTTAACAGGAACAGACATCTTTGTGTCATTGCATGATTATCCTAAGTAGATCAGGGAGTGATGGAAATACCTGAATTTTCAACATCCAACAGAAAATGCTTTTGGACTGCTGTATGAAATATTCTCTGAGAAATAGATCCTCTCACTACAGTAGGTCATAGATCAGCCACGTGCTGTTGAAATCTCTGCCTGCTGCAGATTTGCTGAGGCTGATGCTGCATTGGACAGATGAGGGGGTGACAGTGAGAGCCACAATTTAAAGCCAGATCAAGCCTGGTGTGGTCTGAGATATCTGAACCTGTTCTCTGTAGAGTGTTGGAACCAGAGCAGGACGTTCTTCAGCTTGTTCAGACTCTTGACTCTTGGGTGTTGTTGGCCCAGCTTTGGGAAGATTTGTGGGAAGATTGTGGCCTTCCAGTGCCTGAAGGGGAGAACAGGAGAGATGGAGAGAAACTGTTTCCAAAGGCCTGGAGTGACAGGACAAGGGGAAAGGGCTCCCCTCTGCCAGAGGGCAGGGTTATGTGGGATATCTGGCAGGAATTTTTCCCTATGAGGGAACAGGGGGCCCTGTCTATTCACAGGAAGCCCTGACAGGGTGCCCAGAGAGGCTGTGGCTGCTCCATCCCTGGAAGTGTCCAAGGCCAGGCTGGATGGAGCTTGAAGCAACCTGGGATAGTGGAAGGTGTCCCTGCCCATGGCAGGGTTTGGAAAAATAGATTTTTAAGGTCCCTTCCAACCCAAACTATTCTATGATTCTGTGATTCTACATGAACTCTCTGTGCACAAATGTGGCTAAAAATCACATTGCAGGATACACAGATAATGTGGTGATGACTCCAGCAGAACAGACCAAGATAAATGCCTGGATAAGGCCAGGAAAAGATAAGATTGTTCCACACTATTGTTTTTTAATTGCTTTTTAATTCACCCTTGGAGTGTCCATATTCCAATCTGCTGCACAATCCTGTATGAGACTATTCCTCTTTAAACCAGTGACATTTAAAAAGAAACCATGAAACCCCCTCCACATGGAGGCTGCAGTTCAGTGAACTGGATGAATGATCTTTGCACATCCCCACGGGCATGCACAGCTGAATATAGATCACCCAGAAAAGCTGCCAGCCATACAGAGTGGGGCTGGGCACTCCTGCAAACCTGCCAGCCCTGTGGGTTGGGGCTGGGCACTCCTGCCTCTGCTCCAGTGTGGGGTCTCTCCAGAGAATTCCAGCTGCAGGTGGAGCAGCCCTGCTGTGTGTTTTGAGCCAAACACGAATTAATAACAACAAATAATCTTGTTTCCTTTCCAGTAAGCATCCAAACAGGACAGCTTTGGGAAATGGGCAGAGGAAAGCATGGCTGTTGCAGATGTTGTACCTACAAAGAATCATGAAATTTTTATGTTGGAAAAGATCTCTAAGATCACCAAACCAAATCATCAGCACAGCACCACCACCATATTCACCACTAAACCACGTGATGCTTTGGGCACCCCTTTGTCCTTGTTGTTGTCATGGACTGAGAAAGGATCTGGAGATCAGCAGCCAGTGGCATTTTCTGTCCCAGAGATGAACAAAACTGTGGCCACTTAATTTTAGCTGCTCTTGTACTGCGGACTCTTCCGAGGCAGGGCTCTAATGCTCTAAGAAAATACAGGGAGTATTTCAGTGGAAAAACAATTGCAGTGGTGTCTCCTCTTGAGCCCTGAGCAGACAGGGGGGACCCGGGGGCATTGAGGATGTGGGTTTGTGGGTCCCAGCTCAGGAGCTGCTTTGGCTTTGTCCCTCCACGTGCTGGGTGGGATTTGCGTTTCCCTGACGCTGGTGATGTCAGGAGCTGCCAGGACAAAGGGGAACATGAGGCTTGGAAACAACAAGGATCAAGGAAAGAGAAAAGCCAAGTTTTAAAAAACGAACGCTTAGTCATAGACACACAGACGCAGGAGAGCTGGCAGGGGCCTATTTCCATCCTGAAACTCCTCCTCATTCCCAGACTTGCTCTGGCTGTGTTTGCTGTTGAGATAACATCCCCTTCCCCCACCACCCACAGATAACTGAAGGAGCAGCCGTTGAAAAAGGGAAAAAAAAAGGCAGTTGCCTTGCTCTGCCTGCAGGAGAAATGTCAGGAAGTGTCTGGTGGTGGGTGGGATGAAAGGAGGAAGCTGAACTCTAAAGAGAATATTCTAGCTCTGCTCATACAAACAAATGCCCCTCTGTAATCTGCTTGATAAGAACATCCAGGAGCAGGTCCTCCTGCGTGCAGGAGCATGGATTAATTTACACACCTCTAAGTGATTTATTTGTACATGCTGCATTAGCCCCAGCACTCCATGAACTGGAGGGGTAAAGACGGGAACAGCTTGGGAAAAGCACAAGCACCATCAATAATTAATAGTGTCTTTTTTTGTAATAGGAATGATCCAATATTAATTATGAAGTTAATTTCTGTTTGGATGGTTTGTGCATGTGTATGAAATTTGGACCAGGATTTAAGTTCAGAGCAATCATGCTTTTATTCTGATTACAATAATTATAAATCTATTTTGCATCCTCTTTTTAAGTCTCAATAACACAGGCTTTTGTTTCCAAACATGCCAGACAGCAGTTTTCACACACCAAATATGGCAGCTCTCAGCTCCCCAAAGTGAATCTAGTCATAAACACAAAAGAAATGGTTTTGATTCTTTGTCAGTGTGCAAATGTGAAAATAAGCGCAGAACGTGGGTCAAGATAAGTACTTTGGATTTCTAAAGTCACAGAGTTAACAGGGAGGAAAGAACTTAATTGCACACATCATGAAATATTTAAACAGACAGTGACCAACGCACAGATGTAGGAAGCAGACTTTTATAGCTAATTCTGTGTTACAAACAGCTGATGCTGCTCTGTGTCAGGGTTTTTTTATCTTTCTTACCCTGGAACCTTAAAAATCATTAGTGCACCACTTTGAAGCTTATTTTTTGTACTGGGTGATCACTTCAGAAAAATTCTATGGCAGAAGCACAAAACCCAGACATAGAACTAAGTTTCTTATTTAACTGCAAGACCACCAGCTCAATGCCCTCTTGGGACATGGGTGCATTTCATCCACAGCAGATTGGTGGGCAGAGGTTGTCTTAAGAGCAAGGAGAAAATTTCTCTTTGTTGCACTTGCTTTTCTTACACAGTCATTATCTATTTTCCAGCTATATTCATGCCTTTCTTGTGCTACCAGAACAGACTTACTGGAAAGTTTTTAAAATGGAAATCCAGTTTATAGCAACAGAAGTTTTGTAGCAGAATCATTGGCAGATTCATTTGTTGAAGCAGAAGAAAGGAGATGTTAGTTTTCTCTTCGCTTTTGGGTCATTCCTTTTGTTTTTTCCTGTCTGCTCTTGTCTCCCTGCAGAAAATCCAAATTCTCACCTCAAGTAAACCTCCCCATGACAGCTCCCTGGTCCTTTGGCAGGGAGAGATTTCATGCTGGCACCAAGCTCACCCTGTGAGCCCCCAGCGTAAAATGGGGTGAGATCAGTAAAACCTGCATGAGGCATTTCAGACTGCTTGCAGCCTCTGCTAGCCATCATAACACCATGATGTTTAGATCTTATTATTTGCCATAATAAGATGCCAAAACCAATTTTCAGAAAGGGAACTGTTAGACTTTTGCAAAATCTGATTGTGCTCAAGGTCTGGGATAGATGTCAAGTCTTCAGAGCAGTAATCCCCTGGGAAGTCTCTTCAAGTGCCTGATGCTGCAGCAGGATTAATTTTATCTTTGTCTTCTGAGAGTCACTGAAGAATGACATGTATAACCTCTGGAGTTGTTTGGAGACCTTCTCTTGTATCTTTATTGGAAATTACTGCCCACTCACAAACTCTAGTAGCTGCATTTTAGTATCATCTGAATTCATGCTGTGACTACGCCACGTTTTCCAAATGCAGAATAAAACTGTTTATTTTAATATTTCCACCATTTTTGTGTTATAAAAAAAGGTTTTGATTTTCTGTTCCATCTTTTGTGTTTGTCTTTTGGAAATAGCAGTATATATACAGAGAAAACATTGCCAGTCTTTAGATTTTTGAGAAAGTCATGGCAGCCTGATGAAATACAGCATTGTAAGTCTACTCCCTCTGCCCCACTGACATTCCATGCATAGCCAAACATTAAGCAGAGCTCAGTCCAGAACTGCTGGGATTTTTCAGAGTTGATATATGTTTCCCTTTGTGTCTGTGAGAGGAAAGAATACAATTCTCTGTAACAGTTACATCCCATTCTTGCCACATATTTTCTGTCGAAGAATCCCATATACTGATTTGGGTTTGAAAGGACCTTAAAGCCCATCCAATTCCAGCCCCTGCCATGATTAGGAACATCTTCCACTATCTCAGGTTGTTCCAAGCCCTGGCCAACCTGGCTTTGGACACTTCCAGTGATGCAGGGGCAGCCACAGCTTCTCTGGGCAACTCGTTCCAGCTCTTACAAGGGAGAATTTTGTCCATATATCAAGCCTAAGTTTCCCCTCTTCAGTGGGAACTCATTCCTCCTTGTCCTGTCACTCCAGTTTCTGATGCAGAGTCCCTCTCCAGTTTTCCTGGAGGCTCCTGCAGATCCTGGAAGGTGCTGTGGGGTCTCCAAACAACCTTTTCCAGCTAACAGCCCCAGCTGTCCCAGGCTGTCTCCACAGGGAAGACGCTCCAGCCCCTTTGTCAAATCCATGTCCTTCCCTGGGCTTGTTCCAACAGTTCCATGTTCCCCTTGTGTTGGGGGCACCAGAACTGGATGCAGTATTCCTGGGCAGTCTGAGATAATCCCCTCCCTCAACTTGCTGGTCTCACTCCTTTGGATGCAGCCCAGAGCACAGCTGGCTTTCTGGGCTGCATCTAATGGACCGTGGCCAGCAGGTGAAAAAATGTGACAGAGTTTTAAATTCTCTTAATCAAAGAAATACAAAATTAAATTCTATACAGTAAAAAAACCAAAGAAAATTAAATTATCTTAATAGAAGACATAGATGCTGTTAACTGTAAGGCAGTGGGATAAATTCTAGTTATGTCTGTGTCATTTCTCTCCACAGCTCAAGGACATGTCTGGATTGACAGCTTTGTCATACAACTGTGCTGAGTGTTCCTGTAAGGCAGTGAGCATCCTTAACTCCAATTAACATCACTGGGAATAGAAGGCTCTTGGAGCCTCTTGGAAGACAGTCTTGGCATGCTCAACTGTCCAAGGATCACTCTGCCCACTGGCAGGACTGCTGAGAGAGGAGACACAGGCAGCCAGAGGAGGGAAAGACCAGTTTATCCAAACTGTGCAATCTTGTCAAGTCACAGAACCTCCCAACCTCAAAGTTCTCTATTTTTAAGCCTATAGGCATATTTGTCATGTTATAGAGGAAAAACCTCTTGGAGAGCAGATTTTATCCATGCTCAAGGAGAGGTGAAAATAGCACTGGAGGGAGAGGAGAACCCTTATGGTTATGAGCTGAAGAGCCACTGCAGCAGCTCTTGGCCACTCCTGACATCCTATCTTAGCTTTAGGTACCAGGTGATGCTGTTGGCATTTTTCTTCCTCCTTTATTCTATCAAAGGTCATACCTCTTCATGACACTGTGGTGAGCCCCAGAATGATGAAATGTTCTGCAGGAATCCCTGTTCTTCCAGCCAGGTTTATCCCAGTGCACCACAGGCTTGGTTTAGGAGAGCCTGCAGCAGGGCAAGGATTCTACCCTGCACCTTCTGGGTGCCTCCCTACTCTGCTCACTCTTCCCACTCCTCCCTTTGCTTCCTGATTCTTAAAATTCCTGAGCACCTCTAGTTCTGGGACATACTGGAATTTGTGCACACAGCCCTTCAACTGTTTTCTTCTTGGTCAAAATAGTCCAGGAAATGCCCAGGGAGTGCAGACATGGCATCTCCTCCCAGTGTTTAATTGCTTCTTCAGTGGGAAGGGATGTTAGTGGGATTCGTGTTTGTTTGTACTTGGGACACTTACAGAACC
This sequence comes from Anthoscopus minutus, assembly GCA_013399455.1. Lineage (NCBI taxonomy): Eukaryota > Metazoa > Chordata > Aves > Passeriformes > Paridae > Anthoscopus > Anthoscopus minutus. The sequence continues at coordinate 54,351 of VWYI01023207.1, forward strand.
TCATGGGGTAATTATTCCTAATTAGCAACTTGGACACACGCTGCTCCTTCTTCCTACAATCTGCAATTAATAATACAGACATAATTCAGATTTCTCCTTGCCAGTCTTGTGTTTATGTTTATAACAGGACGAAACAAGTTTAGGGGAAAAAAAATTATCTAAATCAATCACCTGCTGAGATCCACACAGGGATTACCTGAGGATTATCCTGTGCTTGAGGCAGCTGAGACATTCAGAACATTGGGCACCTCTGTGTCAGTCTGATTCCCTCTGTCATATTCCTCTAAGGTCTTTTCCTCATTAGTCACGGACTGCTTTTTACCACAGCTTAATTCAATTTTTAGATCAGTTGTACAATATGAAAAATCCTCAGAAGTAGTAACACTAGTGTTATTTTTAAATAGATTAATATCTTGAGGGTGAGAAAGTTCTTCCTTTTTTGATTCTCTCAGTGGCCTCTATTAAGGAGAACTAATGTATGTGTTCACTGAACATCCCAATAAACAGATAAATGTGAAGGATGGAGAAATACTTCAGCTCTTACCCTAGGTGTCACAGGGAATTTCCAGTCTCAGATATATTTGTTTACAGTGGAACATACTGGGGAGAACATCCCAAGCTTTCTTCTTCAGTGTCTGTTTTTATATGAAACCAGCCAACTGCCCAGCATGAACACTTACAAACAGGTGATTGTTAACAGAGGTTGTTTTTACTTCAAGTCCTGCTCAGGCATCAGTTTTTCTTTGATTTGAAGACCAGGATAAACACTCATATTGCAGCAGCAAAACATGGACTCTTCCCCTGGCCTCTACTAGATCAAAGCCATTTTGTGGACTTCAGATAAATTCTACAGATTTTTGTTTTATAGATTTTTCATAGAGTCGTAGAATCACAGAATATCTCGAGTTGGAAGGGACCCAGAGGGATCACCAAGTTTATCTCCTGGTCCTGCCCAGACCCCCCAGGAATCCCACCCTGTGCCTGAGAGCGCTGTCCAAATGCTCCTGGAGCTCTGACAGCCTTGGGGCCGTGCCCATTCCCTGGGAAGCCTGGGCAGTGCCCAAACACCCACTGGGGGAAGAACCTTTCCTAATATCCAACCTAACCTCCCCCTGCCACAGCTCCAGCCCTTCTCTTGGGTCTGTCCCTGGTCACACAGAGCAGAGATATGAGCTGACCCTCCCTTTTTCTGTTCTGATTTTTGTCATGCAGATTTTTGCAGAATTAGAAGAATTATACTCTTTATTTCTTTTACAGAATGATAAAAATTAGTAGCTCCCGAAAACACAGTTCACTTATACTTAAGACACAACAAAGGCAAACTCAACCCTTTTCCACTCAATATTTTTTGTTTCCTGAAGAGACAGAACGTAGATGTGACAGTGAGGCAATGCCAGTTGTTTGCGTGTGATAAGAGCCAGTCCCAAATTTGTTCTTGCAGTGATTTAACCTCTGAGACACCTCGTGGTGGAAACATTCACTGCTGGCAGCAGGGCCACGGCCAGAATCCATTTTAAAACAACCTGGAGTTCCCATCCTGCAGTGTTTGGAAGTGGCTGAAATCTCACAGCTAGTATAACACTGATTCAGGGCCAGGATCAATCTGTGGCTCCTTTTTATTTAAAAGATATATAGCCACAAGGACATTTTGTTTGTTGCTCTTCTACGAGGAAAGGCTGGGAGAACTGGGATTGTTCAACTGGGAGAAAATCAGACCTTGGGAAGACCTGATTCTTTCCAGTACCTAAAGGAGCTGACAGGAAAGATGGAGAGGGACAATTTACAAAGGCAAAGGGGAATGGCTTCCCACTGCCAGAGGGCAGAGCTAGATGCTATTGGGAAAAAATTGCTCCCTATGAGGGTGGAGAGGTCCCGGCACAGGGTGCCCAGAGAAGCTGTGGCTGCGCCATCCCTGGAAGGGTCCAAGGCCAGGTTGAATGGGCCTTGGAGCGACCTGGGATAATGAAAGGTGTCCCTGCCCATGGTAGGGTTTGGAAAAAGATGATCTTTAAGGTCCCTTCCAACCCAAACTACTCTGTTATTCCATGATTTAATGAACAAGGAAACTGGCCTTTGACTTTTCCGGGGTATCAGAAATATTTGAGATTGATGATATTTTATCGCAGCGCTTTGACAGTTCCAGGTCTGTGCAATTAACGTGGGAATTTCCCTTGAGGTTCACACGAGGTTTGAGTTTATTTCAGACCTGAAACTGAGTGTGAAACATTCCTGGGATCTTGAGAGTGGGACGGACTAAAAGAAGGAAAGGTATGAGAACGTCCTGCTGGTGTCATGCTGTGTCTCCTGAGTGGCACTGCTGAAACCGGGGACATTAAAGATATGGAATGTGCTTTTGGCCTGTTTTTTGTAATGGAACATGGAATGTTGGGACTGTAATCACTACAGTCTTGGTATAGCTACTTTATTTTTCACCTCAGAATGCAGCATGTGCATTTTGGGGACTGGCGTAGCTTTTTGTTTGCGCCAGCCGTGTCCTGCTTTCCTCGGGCGCCTGGAAACTGCGGATCACTTTTCGCAGATCAGGGTTCTTTATTGGTGCTTCCCTGCCTGACTTTTCACACAAAACAGACTGAAAGTGACTCCCCATGTTGGCGCCGGGGTTCCACTACCACCCTTGAATGCATAAACCGGACATTTTTTATCTCTGATTTGGTTTCAAAGCAGAAGCGAAGGCTCGGGCCGCGCTGAAGCAGCGAACTGTAACTGAAAATATATTTATTTGACGTTTTTCCAGCCGCAGCTACTGACGAGCGCGCCCTGAGGCGCCGGGCACGCACCCCGGACTGGGCCTTCTCCTGACTGACAGCCGAGCCAGCCAATCAGGACCCGCGCTCCCGCCGCGACTTCTCCTCCTGACGCTCAAACTGCCCAATCAGCACGCGGGGGGTTAACGGATCGTCCCGTGCCAACGTCGGCGGTCAGACGCGCCAATGGACAGAGGGCAGGCTCATTACCAATGAGATCAAAGAGTTGGCGGAATTGCGACACGCTATTGGTGACTTCGCTTGTCAGTCACCGCCGCCAGGGCCGGTGGTTGGCTGGCGGGGAGGAGGGGGCTTCCGGGGGTGGAGACACTATATTAGGGGCGGACAAAGGCGGCGGCGAGGCTGGCCACCTCGCCGCCATTTTGCGCAGCGGGCGCTGAGCAGCAACAGCCGCCGCGGCCGGAGCTCTCTTCTCATCTCTATCTCCTCCCTCCGGTACACCATGTCGCGGGATCGCTTCCGTAGCCGTGGCGGCGGTGGCGGTGGCTTTCATCGCCGAGGCGGCGGCGGCGGCCGCGGCGGTCCCAACCATGATTTCCGCTCGCCGCCGCCCGGCATGGGTATGGGACAGAACCGCGGCCCGATGGCGGGCGGCCCACAAGGCCCAGGCGGTCCGCCGGGAGGAGGCCCGAAGCCCGAACCGCCGAAGCCGCCCACGTCCACCTCTACTCCGCCTTCTTCAGCCTCCTCAGCCTCCGCCACTACGGCGGGACCCACCCGCAGCCACGCGGGGGCGGCTCCCTCCT